>JAUUEC010141113.1:0-11126 GCA_032361885.1 Panulirus marginatus
ACATCGCAGAAAGTAAGATAAAAATCAAGTCGGCGAGAACAAACTTGTCATACATGTCACTATTAAGGCAAGGCTTCTGTAAGATTATTTACAGGGAACGAATTCTACCAGAGGGAAGTTATGCCCACAGGTTTGGAAGGAAACCAAAAATCCTTTCGATGGGAGGAACCCTCATAACAGTTTCCACCACATTACACTCTTTGTAAAGGTTTCACTTGACTTATATATGAATACCTCTGTTACCTCAATGTAAAATGCTCTTCTCAGAGCACCATACAAAATATAATAAAAGGGTAAAGGAAAACTGATGGACCAATAACTACTATAACTGGTGAATTACAAGAAACTTTAACAGGGGTGACAAGAAACATGCTCAGGTTCAATATCCCTGAACCTGTCGACCGACAGGATGTTTCCTGGTGTGAGTTAACGTCGCGAGCTACCCATTCACAAGTGCGTTGTTCAACTGTATAAACTTGCCGGACCGAATCACGTCGTTAGAGGAAAGGTAAAATGCATTGGTTGGGTTACGTTTAGCGGAGTAGTTACCTCGGCAGAGTTAAGTAGCCATATGGTGGGGTTGTTCTCGAGTTACGGGGCAAAGGGAAACCGTTCCCTTGCGTAACTTACAGCCTAAGTTACGTAGCCAGGAAAGTCGTTCCCTGTTGCAACTCAATACTTAAGATACAAAGCCAGGTAAGTCATTTTCTGGTGTAACTTACTAGCCAAGTTATGTGGCCAAGGCAATCGTTCCCTGATACAACTCAGTGCCAGATTTACACACACGAAGGTGCTGTTCCCTGATGCAAATCACCAAGTTATGTAGCAGAGGATGAGAAGGTTGTTCTCTGGTTAGAAATAGACACGCAAGTCACGGGGGGAGTGAGGCTTCCGAGGAACCTTGAACAAACTCCACGTCAAACGCCAAAAAGCCTTTGCATGCCTCTGGTAACGGATTACATGGCGTATTCACGTTCATTCTAATTTTCGGTTTTCCTATGAAAATCTCCTTCAGGCGTATGAGCTCTGCAAGATATCTATTTTCTACCTGTTTCCAGTGGGGCGTGTTGCCGGAGGGAGTGGAGGGTGGGGAGAGAGCCTCTCCTTTGCAATCTTTTTCCCCCACTGCTCATACGGGGACTGCATTTTCTTCAGTACTGTTAAGGCCAGACACCTCGCTTGAACCTTGGGTCTGCGTGTCTATGTCTTCTTGATATCCTAACAGGTTCAACCACTTCGACGATACTCTGTCAAGCCTTCACCGCAGCAAGATTTTTATTTACAAACATTTGCATCTCATTACAACTAAGTTACAGAAGAGGCGTCGTCAGTCATTTTCCAGTAAATGAACATCCAATATCATATTTTTCTTAGAGGGCTTAAAAAAAGGGGAAAAAAGTTAATCCGCTTTGAAGATAATCGCTTTACAACACCTCACAATGCTCTGCGGGACATTCTTAAGACAATTGCATCCTAATCACAGAGGTGCTTACTGCCCAGTCTGCGGTATTAGATCTCTCGTTAATCCATTTCAACGAAACGTCTGAAGAACTGACTGTGACTGCTATTCCCATGACTTACGGTAAAGTAAATGATATTCGCTGGTGCTACATGCAGAATTCTGGCAGAGATAGAGAACACTATCATAGTTCAATTCGTATTTAAGGATGTGAATTAGGCTCAGTTTCTCCAACACAATCATTGTTCTTAACCCCTTCAATGTGACCCTTGTGTATGAAGGCCGTGGCTTTGACCTTACCCTTAAGGGTCAGTTACTGAGACCAAGACATCAGTACCCAAAAGGTCGTACCGTCGTGCTCAAAGGATTAAAGTTACAGGGCGACACATTTACATACACACTGTGTGTTTGCGGTTAATAACCCAGTAAACACAGCAAAGCGTACGACCTCGTTGTCCTTATGGTCACACATCTTCCCCTGACCTCACAGACATAAAAAAGCTATTGAAGGAGAGGTCAGTTACGGCTGATTGTAGTTAAGTTACCTATGAATATCAGCCTTAGACTCCTTGACTTTTTAACGCACAGCCAAGCACTCATCCATGCAGATTTTGCACACACACATACACACATACAAAGAACTAACTCTGAATTCACTTTCCCTAAACACATATTCAGCTTCAAAACACTATTTTAAAATCAGGAAACGATGTATTTATAGCGTGTCTTCTTACCTCACTCAGGTTTTCAAGGAACGAGAGATAACTACTGATGTGCTATTTTCGTATGAAATTGAAAAAACAGAGCTATTTCGTTTTAATCTCTTTACTCACTTAAGAAGTAATAAGAGATAACGTCGAACAGATTTTAGAAACTTAGGTTAGGTTAATCGAAAGTACGTAGGTATGAGAGAGAATTTCGCGGGAAGGAAACACTGAAGACGAAGCTGAAATCTACCTATAACCATTCAATTGAAATACAAGAAGAAATCTAAGATGTTTCGAATGGATATCAAACAGTCTCCTGTCTGCCAATCATATATCAATATCTTGAGCACGACGGTACGGCTCTGGGATATGATGACGTTACCTTTGATCCAGCTCTTAAAGGCTGGGTCAAAGGGCAAGCCACCAAACCTCAGGGTTGTGCCGTCGTGATCTCGAGTTTTTAAATGGGTCAAGGGCATTGATAAAGGTAACATGAATAAAGTCCTTAAAATGGCGCCATCGAATAGGACAAGAAATAATGGATTTAAATAAGAAAAAAAATATAGATTCAGGTCGGATGTGGGTAAAAATTGGTTCGGGAATAGGGTAGTAGACTTATGGAATAAGTTGCCAGGTACAATAGTGGAATCTAGGTCTTTAGGTAGCTTTAAACGAAGGTTGGATGTGTTTATGGGATCAGTCGATTGGTCGTAGGGTGGACAGACTCAGGACTTGCCTAGCATGGGCCAATATGCCTCTTGCAGTATCCTCAGTTCTTGTGTTCTTATGTTCTTGTACTGACCCATTAGTATAAAAGAACAGTTCTGTTTTATTATTGTCATGATCTCTCAGAAATGATATATGGTTATCGTGTCTCTACATAATTCTCTTTTTCATTGTTGACAGACTGAGGACTTCCCTCCTGTCTTCATAACTCATTCCAGTCAAGTTTTTAGTCCTGTTAGCATTCTTCTTGTATTCCCTTGGACTCATTCCAGCAGTCTTATGTGGGTCTTCAAGTAATAAGACAAGATTTTTGTGGCATATTTCAGCTTAGGATGAATATATGTTACATATATCTTTTTGAACGTGTTACTGTCCCTATATTTGAAGGCAGTGTTGACATTGATGGAAATATAGTTTGGTTCCATCACATTCCTACTCATATGCTGTTCTGGTGATCGTTTCAGCATGGTCTCACCTTACAGGCACTTCAAAGAGCACAAGTTTTGAAGTTCATTTACTCATAGGTTGTAATCACTGTTTGGTCTGTAGTCTGGTTCTTCATGACTTTACATTATCCAAGGTTAGATTTCTTAAGCCATTTGTCTTACTGCTGCTCTATCTTGTCTACTTTTCATTTAGATATTTTGCAGACCTTGTTACTTGGCACTTCTTTCATAATCATAACACCATCAGCAAACATATTCAGACAGAAATTTACCTCGTCTATCATTTCATGTATACGTAAACAATCATTTTCTTAACATTTTGTAACAAATATTTACTTAACAACTGTGAATGGTAGTTGTTAATATGCAATACCTGTCTTTGAATGATAGTTATGGAGAGGATATTGCTTCGTTATCTTTTATTCAATACTCATATATTTCTTGTTTGTGGATAACAGAATGTCATAACATGCTAAGAATATGTCTTTTTGATTAAATTTTATTTTCATTTTTTTTTACAAATATTTAGAAAATGTTACTTATACAGGTTCATAGGCAAGTTTTTACTTGGGGCAGGTTCTTTTCTTTAGGCAATATGGAACTGCATTATGGCTTTGGAGGTTAAGGGGGCACTCCTACCTCCATCACCCCCTGATATATGGGGTTAGTTAGATAGGAACCAAGAGGAGAAGAGCCCCACTTGAACCCCACTAATCTATCAATTGTATTGAAGGGAAAACTGTTAAGGTTATCTGGTTCTTTCACTTCCCACGAGATTCGATCAATATTGCAATGAATTACACGTTGTCTTTTAAGTCTCTTAGTTTGCCTGAACATTCCAGGCTAGATGTCTCCAAGTCAAATGTGACCATAGTTGGTCGACACCCTTACGTCTTTAGTTGTAAGCACCTATTCTTCTCATTGCTTTTGTAACCGATAGAGCGGCTGGAAATTTAATAGCCTTCAGTAATCTTGTATTAACCATTTCATTTTTGTTTCCTTTCTTCCTCATCTGGTGTAAGATTTTCCAAAACAGAGATGATCAGGGATTTACATCAGTCGACCTCCTGTTTCACTAATCTTTCTACTCATGCTGTCTACTACACTTTTCAAGTAGATCCTTTAGTCTTGAATTATGAACCTCTCGCTCTCTCACTTCCTCTAAAACCATTAAGCCCAGAAGCAGTAGTCCTGTACGGCGTGTAGTTTTCTAAACCCTTCACCAACTAAGGCCTCAGACTTCCCCGAGCTCCTCATCTCTAATATTGCATATTTATCATCGTCCAGCTTCGCTTGATTTTGTAATATGTACACCTCTTGTTGTATGACCCGGGATCTATGTTCTTGTACATAAACCTTCGCTGTGTGTGTCTGTTGCTCTGCTGCCGAAATTACAGCTTGTGTACTTTATCTGCTCACTGTATTTGTTTTAGTCCCTTACTCACACTAACGTGAGTGTATGTGTGTGTGAGTGTGTTTTGCACGTATGTGTGTGTGTGAGTGTGTTTTGCACGTATGTGTGTGTGTGAGTGTTTTGCATGTATGTGTGTGTGTGAGTGTGTTTTGCATGTATGTGTGTTGTGAGTGTGTTTTGAATGTATGTGTGTGTGAGTGTGTTTTGCATGTATGTGTGTGTGAGTGTGTTTTACACGTATGTGTGTGTGTGAGTGTATTTCGAATGTATGTGTGTGTGTGAGTGTGTTTTGAATGTATGTGTGAGTGAGTGTGTTTTACACGTATGTGTGTGTGTGTGTTTCGAATGTATGTGTGTGTGCGAGTGTGTTTTGAATGTATGTGTGTGTGAGTCCGTGTTGCACGTATGTGTGTGTGTGTGTGTGTGAGTGTGTTTTGCATTTATGTGTGTGGTTATATGTAGAAATGTTGCGACATAGTGGCCTGCAAACGCTGAGGGATTCATATTAATCTAAAACAAATATGTGAAGGCGTATAAACTTGATTGAAGTGAATGTTTTAAAATAAGATCGTAAGAGAAGTGAAGGTTGATTAACGTATGCATTTTATATACGTTTAATTTTTGTTGTGCAACTGTGTTATTTGACATCCAGCGCCCAAATGAACTTTCACTTTACCAGACTAAACAAAATAATGTCCCGTAACTCTACAGAAAAAATATATCCATGAAATAATACTAAATTTTAGCGCTAACTGCTTTAAATGTTATTGCTTTTGAAATGCGCCCAATTATGCTCGAGAACGCAGTTACAGAACTGTTTTAATATCATAAAATCTTTTGTGTTTTGATATCCATTCAAATGAAACACGTTTTCCAAACAGGTGTTTTCGCACTACCATAGAAATGAAATTTCGTTCGTCGGAACCACTCTGCTGTATTCACGCGAGTCAAAGGTGATGAGCCCTTCGTTCCATGGGCCATAGGGACAAAATTTTTGTCACAGGTCTCTCGGGGGAACGACTATACATGCATGAGGGATCGCTCTCTCTGACGCCCCTTGCAAACAGACCACCTAAATGTTATTGCAATTAGGGTAATAAATGTTATGAAAGATAAAAGCGTTTAAATTCTAGTTGTAATCGTGTTGGATCTAAATTGAGTTGTGAGCGAGTGATCGCAATCCTCTTTGCTAATGCCAGTGTTTGGATGGCCAACGTAACTGTCATCTGACGCGTAGTTACGCTTGTTTATTGCTCTCCCGGTAATTGATGGCTAATTCTAATGTCCGATCAGGAGAAGACTAGTTCTTCTTCCGCGATAGCATGCTTGTGGCTGGGTCACAAACATATACGTCAGAGAGAAAGATCAATACAGGTGGGCTATCCCACGTTATGGAATACTTGTGATGGGGCCACTGTGGCTCGAGAGAGAGGGAGAGGGAGGGCTAGCATATTCCCGTCCCCGGACTTGATGTACAGTGAGAAGGTAATGGCGGGCTCAGTAAAGCTGACAGTGGAAAAGTTAGAATCAACGCATCCTGTTCCTGCTTAACCGCTCCATACCATGTTAGTGGGTCTGGGTTCGCTGCCCTTTGGAAACGCATGTCAGTAACATGATCCGAGATCCGTTGAAAAATGGAAAGATCTTTTGCTTGATATATGATATGTATATCAGATATTACCCTCTTCCTACGATAACAAGAAATACCCAAGTAGCTGTTTCAGTTGTCAGTTGCATATGATTTACGTCAACGAGTAATTACGTGTTTCGTAAAGCCATTTATATGTTGAAGAAGGATTTTTCCTCTTGTCTTTCTGTTAAAAGTTACTCTCGTCAAACATTTTGTGGGGGAAAAAGATAATCTTTATGGATTTTAGCGCTGTCCTGCACCCTTACTGTCTTGTTTGCTCTTCCATAGTTGAGGCAGCTGATTGGTTCATATACAATGTTCGTGTCGCTATCCATTTATTCACACTAATTGTGATCACAGTTTATAATCAGACCTGTTCTGTAGGGTAGAGTCCCCACTTAGTGTGACAGAACACTCTGAGCTTCTGGTTATCCCCGTTCCACAGATTCTAACACACACACACACACACACACACACACACACACACACACACACACACACACACACACACACACTGTCTACCGTCAATGTCGCCCAACCATATAACCATCCTATTCTCTCTGACAATCACTCACACAGGAGAATTCCCTCTCCTGGTTGGACCGTCAAGCACAGTGGCATGATGGGATTCCGGACTCTTCTTTTTTTTTTCCTGTCGTCAGCCGTAATAAAAGGCTCGGGAAAAAGACTCTGACGAGCCCTGTCTGGCGCTGACGGCGAACTGGACGGAATAATGAGAACTGGTAGTTGTTAACAATGCACGTGAAGCATCGCTGGCTTTTTATTAACAGCACAATTGGTGATTTTGCTTGTGACTAGAGGACTAAAGGTAGGGTTTTCGTAAGGTGGGGGTGGTATGGAGGTAAGGAGGAGTGTCGAAGACGATAGTAGTGGTAAGAGGTTATTGGAAGATGTTGTGTTGGGAGAAAACGGGTGGCGGGATGTCTCATGCAGAACGAGGAAAGAAAACGATGGCTCGTTTGTTTTTGCAGATGAGCCGTGTGTGTGTTTGTCTGCCTGTCGTAAAGTAATCAAGAGCCTGCCATCATCCCAGAGGTGAAGACACAGAATTGCATCCTTTGATGTAGAGAGGAAGTGGGTGTTTTTGGTGTCTGTGTCTGAGACTGAGTCATGTTGATCACGCGTTTGTGTGCGTGAGAGATCATTGCGTGACGCATGTTACGTGCTGATGTACGCGTCCGATTTTTGAGCTTTGGTCTGTTGTGGTTAGCGCTCTTGACCGTGACGCATTCACGGGCCCGCCCCTAGGGTCTCGAGCGCAATGATATCGTCTGATAATCATATCAAGAAATATCTTAGATTTACTCTAATTAATGCAGTTCCTCGATCTGTCTGACTATAAGTAAACCAATAGATAACAATAAGTGACTACCTACTCCACGCACACCCTTCACCTGTTTGTGTCCACCAATAGCAGCTAAGCTTTGTGTCCACCTAGCTATCAGATCTGAGGTAACAGGGTACAGTAGTTGCAATGATAGTAGTAATAGTAATAGTCATAATAGTGTAGTAGTAGTAGTAGTAATAGTAGTAGTAGCAGTAGTAGTAGTATCAGTAATATGTATTTGTATATACGTGTCTGTGTGTGTGTGTGTGTGTGTGTGTGTGTGTGTGTGTGTGGTTGTAACAGGAATTCTTTGCTTGTCACAAGAGATATGCAGGAACACAGCAGTTTGCAAACAACAACAGACCACTGGATCCGTACTAGTCATGTTTGTGGTGTTGGAATCGACTCTAAACACAGAGGACTCGGGTGGCAACAGTGTAAACACAAGCAAACAACTCGAGGACAGACGCCTGTAAACAAAATGTGTTTAACGTTGAGCCCCAGAGGAAGTCGTAGTTCTCAAGCGAAGTATTTTGTCAAATCTGTTCATAATTGCTCGAATTACCATATACGCGGAACATAATTAAAAACTTTTGGCGTAAGAAGAGAGACGAAACTACTTTAACGATGCATCAGAAATCACAAAAGAGGAATTATGTATTCAAAATCCTTCAGAATTTTAAGTAACCACGGTAGCATCTGCGAGAGAAAGATGTATTGAGATGGAAATTGTGTGATAAAAAACTTTGCATAGGACTCACTGTGGAAGGGTGTTTGATTATTGGGGCTGTAGGCCTAATCACTTGCTAGGGTCGTTAGGGTCGTTAGTGGTCGTCAACGTCAAGCTGGACACCCACCAACTGAAGTATCTTGAACGCATTAATCACTTGTTTTAAGACAACTGTAAGATCTTAATACACATTAATCACCTTTTTTTTTAAGTCAACTGTAAGATCTCATTACACATTAATCACTTGTTTTAAGTTAACTGTAATATCTCAATACAGATTAATCACTTGTTTTAAGACAACTGTAAGATCTCAATACACATTAATCACTTGTTTTAGGACAACTGTAAGATCTTAAAAGCACATTAATCATTTGTTTTAAGACAACTGTAAGATCTCAGTACACATTAGTCTCTTGTTTTAAGACAACTGTAAGATTTCATACATCAAATACAAATATTTATTCATAGAAATAATATGATAACGAATTGATATTAAAGTGTGTAATTATAGTCATTATGATTTTATTCTAAGCTTTGGTGTACAAGACGGTATACATTCGTATGAATTCATAGATTTTATCGGTTGTAAACAACTGATGTTTATCATCTGTTTGGATATTTGCTTGCACGAGACAGCATGAGACAATAACAATTAGTTGAATTAACTAAACACCACTTTTTGTAATTTTTTTTCCAAATAGATTTACTTAAGTTCCAACTAGAGCAAATTTACGAGTATACACTATGGAATTTATATTGATTAAGCAGGTCTAAATTAGAATAAAGCAAGATTGTATTGAGGTACGTGTATACAGACACAGTATAGATTGTTACTGGCTCCTCAGTTACTGCAGATGTGTTGGCTGAACGTACCACTGTTGTAGATGGAGGAGAAGAAGGAGGAGGAGGAGAAGTTGGAGGAGGAAGAGGAAGGAGGAATGAGGGTTTGGAAACATCTTGTGTGAAGAAAGAAGATGTAGTGAGGATGAGGCATGGGGTCTGGACCACCCTGGCGAGGGAGCGTGCAAGCCCCGCCCGCCCACGGGTACGCCCATTGATAACGCCCACCGGTAGATTTATACCCACGGCGACTGACGGACGCCCACCCAATTCACCCCCCCCCCACCACAGAGCGCCCCAGCTCCTCCCCCCTCCCCCCTGGCTGGGCACATTCAATTATCTCCGTCTTTACGGGCAATTAAAGATTTTCCCCCACGATGGTCGGGCTGTGTCTCAATTCATTCCCCAGACTTGCCTGCTTCGACCATAATATATATATATACGAAGGTGTTTCTTTTTTAGGTGGGGGGATTTATCTCAAAAGGTGTTTCATCAGTGGGTTGAAATCTCTTCGAGCCTCTCCCCACTGCACTGTGGAGGGTAATACCTATATTTGCTTCACAGAAACAATTAATATTTCCCAAGATGTCAGACCCGAATTGAGATTTTTCTCTCATCTCTGATATTTATGTGTGTTTTATGCCCGGAGTTTTGGTGGAAAGCTTTTAATTTATATTTGGCGAAAGCAAGGGAGGTTGATATGCTTTGAGTGACGATTTACTGCTGTCTGCAAATATTGGGTCGTAAGAAATAAGACAGGTATACAGGCAATTTTTACGCATGGAAATTCATGCAAGCAAATTCAGACAGCTTTGAGGTTCATAGGTGTACGTGTAAGGAAAAATATAGTGGTAGTAGTAGTAATGGTGGTAGTAGTAGTAATAGTAGCAGTAGTAGTAATAGCAGTAGTTGAAGAACTAGCAGGAGTAGTAGTAGTAGTAATAGTCCTGGCTGATATATGATTGTTTTGTGAGTTATCCTTTAGTTTATTCTCTTGAAAGGGAATTTATTATCCCAGTACATTCTTTCTTGTACCATGGTCGGCATCTGGGACTAACGCGAGTGCGTGGGGCGCTTCAGGTACCTTACGGTATGTGAATGAACAGAACAGCGACTGTTTTTACTATATAAAAAAGAATTATGTAATCCTTGCTGTGGCCAAATGAACAGTGGGATAAATAATATGTTATTTATTCGCATACTAGATGTATATGCACGTACGAAATACAGAGGTACTGTATTTGAAGCTTAATTGTATTTGAAGCGTAACTGTATTTGAGGCTTACTCAGTCATTCGTAAGGGATGGCAAATATGAGGGGAACATCTTTTACCCACGCATGAAACACGTTGCTCTATAGCCAGGGTTGAGCGGCGGAGACGGTGGTAGAGTTACCCCGTGAGTGGCCCGGGGTAGTGTTACTGTGGGTGAGTGACGGGTGGTTGCCCCGGGTGTGACGGCGGCCCCGCAGAGCCGGTGGGTAACAGGAGAGCACGTGACGGGTGTGCAAGGCTGGGACAGACGATCCAACACCTCAACCCGACACGCCTCGTGTAAGTCTTGCCTTCCCTCCTCCAGCACCACTCCAACACTAGTGGTGGTGAGAGGGGTGTGTTCCCCCCGCACACCATCACTGACCTCCTCCAGAACACTAGTGGTGATGGAGAGAGTATATTCACCGACATTGTTGGTGAAAGGGGCGTCCAACCACCCGTCAATCACCCCGAGAGGAGTAATTCGATGTTAGAGAAGTGAGGGTAGTTATGACTTGCGTTGCGAGACTGTCTCGAACACAGTGGAACACGGGGCGAAAAGATGACGAAAGAA
>JAUUEC010143316.1:0-11113 GCA_032361885.1 Panulirus marginatus
TTGCAGGTGTCAACGCGAGCCCATCTACTGCTGGTGACAGCAGTTGAGCTGGCCATGGACCACAAGCCTTCTCATCGGGAGATGACTAGTGTCCTGCTGGCTGATCTCTATTGTCACTTGCTCTTTGAGCCCCACTATGCCAAAGGTATCACCCTGTTAACTGTTACTATAGTATACAATTTGCATTGTGGAGTTGCCTCTATTTATGAACTTGCAGAAGTGTCGTCATTCACTACTTTCCACATGCTTTTATATTTCATGAAAAACTTGTGTAAACTACTTATGTGAAGAATATATTGAATGATTGCATTTTGATGCTCTAAGATAGTAATTTTAGATTGGAATTTATTTGGAAATGAAATTTTTTTTGCTGCAGTTTGCCCCTCGAGCATATGCGATATCCCTAGGAATATTGGAGTTAGGACATTTGAAACCACTTTTTTTCTTAGAGGGAACACTGCCTTCTCCACCCATTGCTTTCATTCCAACAGCCAGAGATATGGGCTGCTTATTTATGTAGGATCTGCCCTTAGCCAGTCTGAGGCTGCTATGAAGGTGGATATCAGTGACCACTGACTAGCTCAGTTGTTCTCTATGTTGTATGCTGTCAATATATGCAAATAGATTATTATTTTTGTCCCAATATAAATTAGAACACAACCATTGCAATATTTCGTGTAATAGGGACTGAGAAATTGCATTAAGTTCAGTTCCACAAACTTCTCTCCCTTATAACTTTACAGGTACACCCGTCAAACTTGTACCTCTATATACCTTGATACAGGCATTCTGCCAATTATCATGCACATCATCATGAACCATAAATCCTTTGCAAATTATAGATAACCAATAAACATGGTTACCACCTTTCTCTAAGAAATGTAACTGCAGTGGCCTCCACTCCAGCTGCCTCACCCACTTTTTTTTTAGCAAACAACTTGCTATGTCTCTCACTTAGCATTTTTCCCCATCTATACACCCCATGTCATCACCCCACCATCAACATGTTCAACAGTCCTTTAGAGTACTCAGTGTATTTCATCTCCACTTCGTTTTTGCTTGCTACTACTTTCCCATTTGTTCCCAATTACTTGTTCTTCTCGCACTATTAAACTCCTTCCAAAACAGTTTCTCATCCTCTGTTAAGTTTCCTTACACTTGTTCTTTGTTTACCCTCATTTTCAGTGTCTGCATCTTCCTCTTGACCTCCTGCCACTCTCTCTTGAACATTCCCAATTACTCGCACTACTCTGTCAGTAACATTCATACTTCTCCCTTTTCTCTTTCATGAGCAACAACTTAACTTTGTCATCCCACTACACACTACCCTTTCTCACATGGCCACCTTCTGCATGCCACATGCTTTTTTCCAACATGTCAGGATGTGTACATGTCAGCATTGCATCTATAAATACTTCCCATTCCTCACCCACTCCCCTAGGTTTATTAACTCTAACCTTTTGCGATTCTACACAGTGTCATGGTATCTCATTACACAAGCTTCTTTTCCAAGTTCACTTACTTTCACCACCGCCCTGCTGGTGTAATTTCTTCATTTCTGAAATCCTCTACAAATCTTCATCCTCACCTCCACCAAGTAATGTTCAGACATCCCACCAGGTGCCCTTCTTAGCACATTCACATCCAAGAATTTCCCTAATGCACACCTATCAATTAGTCCGCAAAAGAAATGGTGGAAGAATGCGTGGAATGGTGGACGTGAGGGAGGTATGTAAGGATAGGGAGAAATGGAGACTTTTGCTGTGGCCACTCCCTTGATGAGAGTTCCTGGAGGGAACAGGCATCAGATAGATAGAATGCAATCCAGTAATGCCCATTTACTGTCTGTCCTACTCATGTATACTTATGTCTATCCCTCTTTCAACTAGTTATTCCCAGTCACCAGTTCTTTTTCAGCTCAATTCGCAAACTGTTCACCAATTCCATTCTCATCACTACATACCCCATGCCTCCTAGTTATACCCTCACCTGTCACATTACCTACTTTTGCATTCAAATCACCCATCACCAATACCTGATGTCTGTCATCTGACATCTCATTCACCTCCTCCCAAAACAAGAATGAAAAAATTAATATTAGTATTATTATTTTGTTATTATCAGTTATTGAACAGTTCCATTTGGTTTATCTCTTCTTTAGGTTATGATATGCTCATAAAGAATCTGAGTGACCTGGTGCTGGACACCCCGGACGCTCCTACCATCTTGGGCAATTTCATTGCGCGATCCATTGCTGATGATTGTATACCCCCAAAGTTCCTCCAGAGTTATAAGGGCAAAGTGAGTAAGGAGTCTTACTGAAATTTCTGCATGGGAGATAATTTATCCTGCCTAGATTATGTGCATTTACTTCTTGTCAGTAAATATATTCCATAATCACTACTTGTTTGTATGCTTATGATCAGCAGTATTTTACTGAAGACACATTAGTTTGTATATTATAACACATTGAATTTAGTTAGGTTGCAATGGTTCCTTATACTGCTGCTTTTCAAAGACATGATGAATTTTATCATTCATATAGGATGAAATATAAATTTTGTGTGGATTGTTTAGGGTAACTATGAAATATGCGAGTGTAAACAGATCTTTAATTTAATTATATTGCCTGCAGCAACAGTTAGTGATTTGTTACATTTTTAGAATTAGATATATTTTGTTTTCCTGCTTCTTTGTTATGTAGTCTTCTAATTAATTTTTTTCCCCTGTATCTGCTGTGCAATTTATCTGTTTACTAAGGCAACCTTTATTCTGTTCACATCATCAAATCTTTGAGTTGATAAATGGTGATATTATTTATGAGATCTGCAAATTTATAGGCAGAGATCTTTAGTTGATGTTTGATATAATGTTCTTTGGTCTTACACACTTCATGTAAGGGTATGCCTCAAAAAGAAAGGTAATGGGTGCTTTGTGTATTGCCCTGTTTTTAAAGCAGCAAAGGCTTTCATAGCACAGTTGATAAGACTTACTTTCAAACATCATTAATGGCAACAGTTAGGACAGTATAAGACAAACAGTAGATCTCATCCACTGGGATAGTAAACATTTTCTTCTCTCCATCTCTCTTCTTCAACAGAACTGGGTGCAGTCAAGTAGATTAAATTGATAAGCCTGCATATAATAATTGGCCTTTAGATATAATGTTGCAGTCAGACCTTCTTAAGCCAGTGGTTTGTTTGGCCTATTTACTTTTTGGAGTATTGCTTGCCTTATTATCAGCTTATCACTATTTGTTGTATATTATAATACTTTCGGTACACAAGGAGTGAGACCGCCCAGTATTCCCAAGGTGAACAAGGCATATACAGCATGAAGTCAGTTAGTCTGTCATTTACGTGTTTTTCAAAAATTTTTGATATGACGTGGTTTTTATCTTTTTTATGTGCTTTTCACGCAAGATGATTGTAAAGTTATATACACCAAATAATTAATCTTACGCTGTTCTTACCATTATACTTAGATAAGATGCTTGGTAACATTGGGATAATCAGTTTGTGATGCTGTTTTTGGTCTTTTGTTTTTTTGTCATGCTTTTATTTGTAGACAGTTGCTTTATAATTCTGTAAATGTCATACTGCAAATTTTTTATGAAATCACCATTACAAAGCAGCTTTGTTGAGATACATACTTACAATTCATATGTGCTTATAATGACTTGCTGTCAGTGGGCTGAACTAGGTCATGTGAAGTGGTCAGGAGAAACCATGGAAAATGTTTTGTTAGGCCTTGTTGTTGATAGTGGGCTCTGGTTTTAGTGCATTACTCATGACAGTTAATCAGTAATTGTGAGCAATGATGCCGTTTCTTTGTCCCTGTTGCTAACTCGCTAATGTGGAAAATGGCTAATAAAGTTTTTATACCTGCATATTGATGGTCAGGTATCTTTATTAGTCAGTCTGCATTGCATCTGTGTTTCCCTCAAACTTAAATACTAATATATCAAGGGAAAAGGATGCTGAAAATTTGTGCCTACTTGCACGTGGTATTTTTTTCTAAATTCATGAATTCTTTTAGTTGAAAACTCTGAAGGGAAATAACTTTTTGATGCCTTTTTGTTATTGGTTTGTTGAACAGGTGGACTGTGAGCATGCAGTTGTGACATTAGCAAGATCAGATAGCTTGCTGTCGATGCGCCATGGGCTAGTAAGACTAGACAATGTGTGGGGAGTGGGAGGTGGCACCCGCCCTGTAAAGTACCTGGTGAAGAAGATGGTACTACTGCTAGAGGAGTACCTTTCGTCTTCAGATATTACTGAGGCTGCAAGATGCCTTCAGGAACTGGAGGTGCCTCATTTTCATCATGAGCTGGTAATTTTTTTTCATTTGCTGTCTTATAATACCGTTAAAATGTTCGATCTCATTTAGAATTAATGAAATAGTTCCCATGATACCTTTATCTTCTTACATACCCTGTTGTCACTATTCCTAAATAGTATAACCACAGGGAAAGCTTTCAACTTCATTAAGGATTTGCTGACAGTAACTTTTGCAAAGTTACAACAAAATGTGAGATGCATGTATGTTGTTAAAATGGTAGATTTGAAAAGAAAAAGGGCAAGAAGTAATCAGCACAAATATATTAGGTAGGGAGCTCTCTGAGTGCTACATGGGTGGTAAAAAGGGAAAAAAAGAGTTTGTCTAGTTTCAGTAAGGTAATGATATAATTTGTGGGAATGAGGACCATAAAACTAATCATTTAGTTAAAGATTTTGCTGTATATATTTTTGTTCTGTAGTTTTTATTGTACATAAATAGCTAAAGTGAAGAGTTTAAGAATTATGTGTAATAAAGAACTCTTCTTCATGTCCTTAGAACAGAAATTAATTTGTAGTAGATGCATTATAAATAAACAAAGTTTTGACATGCTTGCAATTTGTGTCTTTGTTGAGTTCTTTATGCAAAATATGCACTAAATATTAGTTTTTAATACAGCATTGATTCAAACAGGTGTATGAAGCTGTAGTTATGACTTTGGAAAAGATGGATGAACGTACTTCAAAAATGATGTGTGATTTGTTAGAATCACTATACCGTGCTGTCATTATCACACCAAACCAGATGAAGGCTGGATTTTTCAGGGTAAGTTAACTATTAGCAATTTGCAAAGAACTTTTATGCCATCATTATCTTAATGGATGCATTGAAATTTTTTCATTGTGTGGCAAGGAGATAAGTACTAATCAAGGCCATCCCATTAATGCTATATGTATATATATACCCTAGCCTAAGCCAAACACCCATTTATCGACCAACCCCTAGGGGAGGTTGAACAGTTGGATTGACTGTGTATAGACTGTTGCAATCAGGATATTCACCATATTTTTATTTTCAAGGCGTTTTTCCCTTTCTATACTCATGCAGATAACAGCTTGGGAAATTTCTTTTTTTAATGCATTAGGAATTACTGTCTCATTTGAAAATTAATGATTTCCAAACATAGTGTTTACCTTTTACTAGCTGAGAGATGGTACAAATGAGGAAATACAGACCCAGTTGGAGAAGGTACAGGCAGCTCACATGGAAAGCCAGAAACAGCTTCAGGCAACCCAGTTGGCTCTCTCACAGGCACATGCAGAGAATTCTCAAGTAGCAGCACAGTATCAGCAATACACCAAACAGCTGGCAGAACAGACCCAGAGTTTGCAAGAGCAGGCAAGTTTCAATATTGTATCCATCAGGGATTTAAATGACTTAAGCAGATGATAGCAAATACTGGAAAGCTGCTTTGTAATTAACCTGTGTGTGTGTTATATGCTATTTAGGAACATATACTGCATAGATCAGTCTTTGGGTAAAGTAGATATTTACATAAATGTATATATGTTTTTACAGATGAAGCAGTTTATGATAGAAAAAGAAACTTTGGAAACAGCTCTTGAAGACACAAAGGCTCAACTTCAGACTGCATTACAGCCCAGTTCTTCAACAGTTATGAATGAGAAGGAGGTGATAGGTGAAAGGGAACGTTTAAACCAGACAGTTACAGCCTTACAGGAAGAGAAGCTCCAGTTGAAAGAACAGAATGCTGCAATGGTAAATATTTGTAATTGAGTTTTGATGCAATTTTGTTGTCTCTGTTGTTTAAAGCAATGATATTTTATCACAGGTAATCCTTGAATTATCACACACATAGGGGAACAGTAAAACACAGGCAATAATGTTGATTTTATTCTGAAAGTAAAAATTTATGTTCTGTTACATTAAACATTTCTTTTTACCATAACCCCATAGCAGAGTAACTGGCTGCTTAATCATCTTGAAAGGACTTACTGATTTGTTTAAAGGTAGTGCAGTATTCCACTGAGTATTTAGATATCAGCCTGTACTATGCAATCTAAATATCAGCTTATACTATGTAATAGGTATGTACAAGGAAATAAAATTTTATTCTGGTTGTAAATTCCTTTAGGAACAATATCTTTGAGGATTTCAAATATGAGCCTCTAAATGTAGATAAAAAGATGTGTATTAAGATTAAATCTCTAAAGTAAATGCAGGTCAAAACATTTATTGCTGAGATATGAAAGTATGTCTGATTATCAGGTAATGACTTATCAGGATAATAAATGTAGAGATCATTTACAGAGAAATTCTTAGTTCATATTCATCATTCATCAGCAGTATTTTGCTTAACAAACAGATTTTTTCTCTTTTTTTATTCAGACTAATGACAATAGCCAACTTTCTAAACTGGTGGATCAACTGTCTCGTAATGTTGAAGAACTAGAAATAAAGATTGAACGAAGCAAGACAGAAGAAGTAGACACATCCCAGTTGCTTGCGGCTATGCAGAGTGACAAAGTTGCAGCTGCTCGTGCCCTCTCACAAAACAAACAACTGAAGGAACAGTTAGAAGAGCTACAGAGTGGTTTTATTATAATGGTAAATGGCATAGATACCTTTTTTTTAAATTTCCAGCTAATCACGCACATTGAAATTTGGTATTCCCCTCTGTATAGTTTATTTTGTAAGATGATTACTGGAAACTATTTTTGTATTTATGTACATTATGATGTGCTAATGATGTGGACTACTTCCTTGTCATATTTACAGAGTAATAAGAAGTTGGAATTAACAGAAAAGTTGGAGAAAGAACTGCATGTGAAAAGATCTCTCAACCAGGAGATTGCAGCATTGAATGAGGAGTTAACCAACATGAAGTAAGATTTACCTCCTTTTGACACCACTATTCGGTAAATTGATTCATATGGAGTAATATTTCTAAGGTGAAACTGGTAAGGAGGAGATTTTATGAAGGAGGCATCCCAAAGAGAAGCTGCTGCAAATCTCATTGACCAGCATAGATTCCTGTGCCTTAAATGGTTTGTGCCACAGAAAAAGAATGAATTCAAGCTTGCACACACTAAAGGAAAGTTTGCAGAACATAACACTAGATGGTCTCAATCTTTGCTACTGTATTGTATTTTCTTGCAGGTCAGTCATATTAATCGGGTATATCTCTGCCAATGGAATCATAATTAGTTATTTTCCATGATTATTTCAACTATACAAGCGTTTTATCACATTATATTACAGTTTTAAAAGAAAAAGTTTTCTGGGCTTAAAAATACCCTGACCTACTATCTGCAATTTTTGATATTATTTGGAGGTGACTAGATTTCCTTGAAAACTTCAGTAGAAGGACTATTTTTCTTGCTGAATACAAATCTGGGCTTGAAATACTGTGTGGGGGTCATGAAGGTATGTAATTAATTATTACATTTGAAGAAGATTGTCATTTATTTGGTTCGTTTTAATCGAGTATACTTCAGCCAAGGGAGGCATTATTAGATATTTTCCATGATTGTTTTAAGTATGCAAGCATTTCATCATGTTATATTACAGTTTTGAAAGAAAAATTTTTTTGGGCTAAAAAAATAACCATTACCAGCAGAATTTGGAATTTTTCAGAGGTGACTATATTTCCTTGAGAACTTCAATGTAAGTACTATTTTTCATGCTGAATACAAACTTGGACCTGAAATACTGTTTAGGGGTCATTAAGGCTTGTAATTAATGATTACATTTTAAGGAGATTGTGTCATTTATTCGGTTCGTATTAATCAGGTATATATCAGCCTGGGGAAGCATTATTAGATGTTTTACATGACTATATTAAATATAGAAGTATTTCATCGTGTTATATTACAGATTTAAGAAAAAGTTACTGGGGCTGAAAAATAATCTTCAATTTTTGGTATATTTCCGAGGTGACTAGATTTCCTTGAAAACTTCAGTATACAGACTGTTTTTCATGCTGAATACGAATCTGGGTTTGAAATACTATATAAGGGTCATTAAGGCTTGTCATTAATGATTGAAGATTTCATTATAAGAAGATTGTGTCATTTGTTCAGTTCGTATTAATCAAGTATATATAGGCCAAGGAAAGCATTAGTATGTATTCTCATATGCTCATTTTCTTGTCCATGTGCTTGTAGGGTGACTGATATTTGATAGGCTGTTAAAGATCCTTGGTAATAAATTTGAAGTTCTGAAGGTTGACAGGAAAAGAAATGGACCTATGCAGTAAGTAAACTATTGAAAGGTAGAGGTAGTTTTATATGAAGATACCAAGGGAATGATCATTGATTTTATACTGTGGAGGCATTTTTGTAGAGGATGGATTGGTAAAGGAAGAACTCAGTCTCATTTGACAGATTATCTTTTTGTGCAGAGTGAATAAGTGGAAAGTGCTGTAGTAGTGTGGAAGACAATATTCCTGGTATGACCCTAGACATATTAATATGTGTAAGTGAGCTGAGAGGCTCTGTGGATTTGATTTAGGCTATGCAAGTGGAAATGAAGTTAAAGACAGTAGATATATAAATATATGAGGAACTGTTTGGTGTTTATGAATGAGCATGGACATTATTATGATGGAAGTTGTTTTCAGAAGAGTTGCAGAATATACCATTGTTCATATTAATCTCATATGTGTTTGTAATTGCTGTTATTTATGTTATTGATCAGGCAGCAGGTAGTCGAGAAAGACCGGGAGATTGCATTCCTAAAAGAGAATGGGGAATCCCTTAGTGCCCAGTTAACATTAAATCAAAGACAGAGCCAAGATCTGGGGGATAAGAGCCAAATGTTGCAAGATATTGAACAATTAACTAAAGAAAATGCCTCTTATGCAACAAGCTTGAATGAACTACAGGAGAAACTAAGATTATCTCAAGTAAGCTAAAAACTTAAGTGAAATTTGTCAGTCTCATTCATTACACATAGCTTATATTCAGTTTTCCTTGATTCTCATTGATTCTTATATTTACTGTTACCAGCTTAGTGTGCAGTATTTTATCATCAAAAGCATGACTTATTTATGGTTAGCTCTCAGCCTTAAAGCATTAACAAAGTGTATATTCTTTGTATTTTATTTTCTTCCCAGAGCAGCTTAATTCAGATTCAGATTTTGATAATTCTTAGTATTTCTGTCTATTTATTTTTCAAAATATTTTGAGACTAGAATGTCGTGTTTATGTTAAAAATCATATAAATATTACACCCCACCATAAACAGGTAAAACCATTCTTACTTTCTTTTCTTTTACAATGATTTCATTACCACTATTTCATGAGTAAAATATTCCCTAGAGATTGTGCACATCAAATACCAATATTCAGACCAAACTCTGGCCTTTATAGTATGTGCAATCCTAATAATTATTTGAGCCAAGTCCCTACACTGGGTCACCTTTCACATCTGGATGGTTTCCATCCTACTGAGTGGCAGTGTAAAGGATGCTAACTTCAAATCTTTAAGAGATGATATTCTTTTACAAAAATGTATACAACATCTTCTTTACTAGGAAAAATACTTGTCTAATCTAAACTGAAAACATTAAAAGTACTAACTTATTTATTATTATACTAGCAATTTTCAAGTTTATCTCAACTTTTTGCAATACAACCTTATAATGATACATCTAAGACAACCTCAACATATGAGGATTCAAAGACAGATGATACGAGATACTAATTTTTTAACTTGAGACAGTTGATATAGATTGCCTTTATCCACCTCCTTCATAGTCTTTTAACATATGAAATTTTTGAGTTTCTTCCCAATATTATGTAACAGTTTATCCTTTAACCCTTAAGCGCCAGAAATTAGTCATATGACAATTTAGGTTGTAGATGCCTGGAGTTGTCATATCACGGCTAATGTTGCTGGTCTTATTCTGAGCCATCCACCAATATTTCAACAAGTTTGAATATACATTATAATAATATACATGTAAATGTATGTGAAATATAACCTGATGTAATATCATTTAGTAAATTTCTGTCATGGGGCTCATCTTCCGAGTATATCTTCTCCACCCTTCCTTCATCATTTTTCTATTGCCTCTACTGTGGGATTTATGCACTAACTGCAGCACTATACCATGCCCATATCAATTATATTAGCTCACTTGTTTGTACATATCTTTACTTTTATATGTGTTTCTTTTACAGATAGTGATCAATGTCAGTTTCAAATATGCACCATGAAGCTCTTCCCCTACTTTATCTTCACCCTCGTCCACCAAATGTGCAACAGCACGTCCAACAGCGAATCTGTGCATCAACTTTAATGTTATAACAAGGCCATATCTTACTTGTTTATTTGTATCCTTTACTTTTACATGTATTTCTTTCATTCTACAATGGGGAACAGAAAATTTAAGGATGTTATTATCTTTCTTAATTTTTTCTACATGTACACCAATTCTCATGGTAACAAGGTAGCACCAGGAACAGAAGAAGGTATGGCCTCATTTGCTCACAACCACCCTCTAGCTGTCATGTATAATGCATTGAAATCATAGCCTCATATCAACAATCATGCCCCACAGACTTTTCCATGGTTTCTGGTAACTGCTTTATATGCCCTGGCTCAGTCCAATAACAGCATGTCGACCCTACTACACAATTCACTCTAACCTGTGCACGCCTTTCACCCTCCTGCATGTTCAGAACCCAATCGCATATTCTTTTGTATTCCATCCTTCCATCTCCAATCTGTTCTCTCAATTCTCCTTGTTCCCTCCACTTCCAACACATAAGTCTTCTTCGTCAACCTTTCCTCTCTCATTCTCTCCATA
>JAUUEC010144421.1:0-11104 GCA_032361885.1 Panulirus marginatus
GGCGGGGCGGGTCCCCATCCTATCCCAGCTGGCCACCACTGACCTTTACTGGCAGGGCTAGTCCCCATTTCCTCTCCCACTTGGACAACACCGCTGGAGGGGGGTGGGGTGCAGGGGGGGCACCCTTCCCTCTTCCTTCTCCCAGTTGGCCAGCCTTGACCATCTCTGGCCGGGCTGGCCTTCCAGTTGACCATCATTGGGTCGAACATCTTACTGTTCCTTCCCTTTTATTGGCAGACCATCAACCATTAAGGGTCCGTCAGTCACTGACAGACCGTCATCCAATGGAGGTCCGTCAGTCACTGACAGACCTTCAGCCAGTAGGGGCCCGTCAGTCACTGACAGACCGTCAGCCAGTCGGGGGTCCATCAGCCACGAGGGGCCCATCAGCCAGTGGACCCCTCAGCCACTAGCGTCCCGTCGGCCGCTGACACAAGCAACTCAATCATCGTCATTTCTCAGTGAAAGGCCGGTGCCTTGTACTAGTGCAGTGAGGGTTCTCTCGAGTGTACCATCCACCTGGCACTGACACCGTACCTTCCACCCGGGTTCACCAGTGTACCGCCCAAAGCCTCTGACAGATGTGACCACAGTGTCATGGCTGTGAACTGGAAAAATAAGGAAAAATAATAAATTTGTAAGATGGATATACAAGTTTTTAAGTACAAGACTTACAGCGCCTTGTGGATGCAGCTATTTCCAGTACCTACAGTGTATAAAGCTCAGTCTCTTAAAGGAACAGTACTCGCGCCGCTTCAGTTCCTCATTCTTATATTTGACGTTGACGCAAGCATGAGTCGCAGTTTCTTAACATCCCTTGCAGATGTTGCGAGACTAAAGATGAAAATCTCAGGAGTAACAGTCACTGAGGAACGGCAAACTTACATTAACCAGGTCTTCCACTTGGCCACAGAACACAACATGCTTTTCACTGGGGATAAGTTTCAAGTACTCCGGTATGGTGAGGGTGCAGAGATTAAAAGCAGCACAGACAAAATACCGAACAGACTCAGGCACCTTCATATCACAGCAAAACAATGTGAAGGTCCTCGGAATATTAGTTAATATGCGACGACCTCGCCTTCAACGAACAAAAGAAGGCGACAGTTATCTCTGTCATAAACATGGTCGGATGGATCCTGCGGACCTTCAAGACAAGACAGGAGAAACCAGTAATGACGCTCTTCAAGTCACTGATATTAACATCACCTTTCAAGCTGAGCGAAATTATAGAGTTAGAGATAATGCAAAGATATTCCGTGGCCCGTACTGACGCAGTAAAGGAGATGAACTAGTGGAAACTGCTAAAATCATTGAGGTTTTATTCTCAGCAACAGAAGTGGGGGAAGTACACGTTTTCCCTTACAATTAAAAAAACACCTTACAAGGCTTGGTCCGTCAGTCCTAGGCTCATAAATAATTCCCTGTCGGCACGAGGAGGCATGGCAGACTATACGATGTTTTCCTGGAAAATAACTTGAACATCCGGGACCCAGGACCATTCAACACATTGCCTCGTGGCCATCAGACAGACTATGGGGTACACAGTGGAAAATTTCATTTAAGAGGACCCTGGATAAGCACTTACAATGTGTAGTAGGCCAGCCAGGCCGTGGTGATTACGTGGGCCTGAGGGCTGCGGCTTCCAGCGCCTTGGTCGATCAACGAACCAACTCAGCAGCTTGTGCGCCAGGTAAACTTTATGTACATCTGGGACCACCACTGTACCGTCCATCCGGGTTTACCGATGTACCGTTTATCAGACCATCACTGTACCGTCCACATGTGACCGCTACTGTACCGTCCACCTGCACCGCTACTGTACCGTCCACCTGCGACCACCACTGTACCGCCCACCTGCGACCACCACTGCACCGCCCACCTGCGACCACCACTGTACCGCCCACCTGTATTCTCCACTGTACCGTTCGCCAGGATCCACTACCGTACCAGTTAGACGGGTCCTCAAGTGTACCGTCGACCCGGGTACTCATCCCTTGCACCCCCGGAGCAGGCAGTGGCCGGCCGATGTATCATTACCTTCGTGGCCCTGCCTCAGGCTTGGCTGTCGTACCCTTTGTGTTGTTGATGTACAGATCTGGCCATCCTTCTCTCAACTCCAGGGGACATGGCTTGAGGCTTGTCTGGCCCGTGTGGTGCGCTCCTGCACAAGGCTGGTGTGGCCCCAGTGGTTGGCGAGGACACAGTGTTGCTGTGGCCCCAGTATTTGGCCAGGACACAGGGTTGCTGTGGCCCCAGTATTTGGCCAGGACACAGGGTTGCTGTGGCCCCAGTGATAGACCTGGGCACAGGGTTGGTTTGGCCCCAGTGGCGGACGAGAACTCAGGGTGGGTGTGACATGAGTTATACATTTTCTCGAAAGTATCTTTGAACTACCATAGTTTATAAACAGTTTGTATGGTATAATGATACTTTATGGTATTGCTCCTGGAGATGGTGGTCCCTCTGCATTTGCTATGACGCGTCAACTGACAGAAGTGTAGCTGCCACACTCGGGTCCTTCGGGCCCGAGGGAGGGTGACTAGTATGTTCTGTATCTGTGGTGGCTCCTTCCCTCAGGCTCACTCATTGTTTCTTTTGTGAGGCGTAATGTTGGCCCTGAAGACTCGCTCCTCCCCAGCTCGCCTGGCTCACACAGCGCCTCACACTTGGCCTCGTCGCTTGCCCGTCCTGTTGCAGTACCTCCGGGGTCTAATTAGATATATCCTCTGATTATGCCACTAAGTGTTTTATCTTTACATATCATAAGGTGAGGTTCGCATTCACCAAGATGGTTCCTGTTGTTTGGAGGCAGACTCATGGGTTCGACGCCTGAAGAAAAGTCGTACTCATCCTGACTGCAAAATCTTGAATATATATGAAAAAAATAGTACTGAATAAAGGATAAGTTTGAACCTTTCTCAGGTTGTCCATGCAAGTTGATAACGATGTCCCAAGGTCAGGCTGATCAGGTTGCCAGTGGTCCTTGGAACTGATGTGGGGTTGTATTTCTTAATAGTCCTCCTGGAACTCATGACCATCAAGCATCACGTAGGTTAGGGGTTCGTAACGAGGCGAGCTGGTACGATCAATTCTAGAAGTGAGATCAAGGTGGCGGGTAGGTGTGAAGCAATGCCAGATGTAGTAATCTTCCAGACGACCATCAACATACCCTCACTTAACACGAGTGTCTGGTGTGTTTTTGTCGGCCGGACGCAACCCCTGGCAGTTGCTTGTCCTTCTTAAATGGTATTGTTTTCAAGATGATAATATATTGAGTTTAGGAATTTTTTTTTTCCAGAATTACGCAACACACCCAACAAATGCATCTTAATCTCAGGTATTAGGAACAGATTTTATGGTCGAATATGCAGCACCAGAGCGCACGCTGTTTAACAGTGACAGGAAACAAAGTAAGAGGTGGTGACTTGCTCTTAGTTAAAGTTAACCATAATTCTTAATTGGAAAATGTTGTGACCTGATTATATCGATATCATTTTTTTGGGGGGAAATTAATGATTAGCTTCGTAAAAATAAAAGTAGAATTGATTTACAGGACTCCAGCAGAGACACTAGAGGGAGGCGAAAGACGTCTTCGTACCCGTTGGCAGATATGTGATGAACACCATCTGTCACAGTCACAACGAGGTAGATCTTTAACGTCCCACTTCCTAAATAGGGAGAGCGCCTTTCCAAAGGCTCTTGTCGTGGACTCTTCGTAAACACACACGATAGGGCCACTATAACAGTTCGTTGAGAACGCTTCTCATAAAATGGACGAACATATAAGACGTAGTTGTAGCAAGAAACGAGGATCATGTCGCTGGATAAATGTTAGTTACAAGTGATCGCCCAGAAAGTACTGATGATGGTCGTGAGAATATACCAGATTTCAGATTCGCAGGTTTTAAAGAACTCCAAGTGACATTTACATCGCTATGGTCGGGTTAAACTGGGATGACATCGTTGATGAAAAAGTGATTCGGACTCGGTTTGACCAAGAATCAGAGAGACATTCAGGTGGGTTGAGGGAAGATATATATACCAACCCATGGCAGACGAATATACATATGTCGGAGTTATCGTCAATATGAAGCACGTATTGCTGTAAACGGGGAGAGAGAGAGAGAGAGAAGACGAAGATCTTATGAATGTATTAGAAGCCATTGAGTCACTAGCAAGTCAGGTGCTCCATTCCTCACGGGAAACGGCGACTTGGTTCTAGACGGTGAAGTCATAGCAATGATGTTAAATTGATATTTAAACTTATCTGTATTTACCACTGAAAACACATCGTGTTCCAGATCCATCCCCATTGCTAGTGGAGAACATTTTGAGACACTGACATACTCATGAAATTCAGCCCAAGTAAATTAAAAGTTAATAAGGGTAAGACATGGTGAAAGAAAAGCCTCGATATGAATGTTATATAGAAAGAAATATGCAGGCATCTCTGTGTGAGCGAGACTTGGCAGTCGACATACATTGTCCCTAACCTGTCGCCATATCTCCATCTTAAGGAGAATTGTAGACGAGACAAACTGTATTCTGGCAAATGTAAGAATTGCCTTCAGTTACATGGATAAGGTGTGGCCTGTGTAGCCCTGGGGAGCAGCCAGGTGTGGCCTGTGTAGCCCTAGGAAGCCAGATCTGGCCTGTGTACCCCTGGGAAGCCAGGTGTGGCCTGTGTAGCCCTGGGGAGCAAGATGTGGCCTGTGTAGCCCCGGGGAGCCAGCACACCTGACTTTTCACATCCCGAATTAGGCGATACTTGGAGTATGTTCGAGGCAGCACAGAGAACTGGTTGAGAGCGTCCAGAGGAGAGCATCAAAGATAAATACCAGAATCAAGAGAGTCGAGTCACAGCGATAAGCTAAGAGTCCATAAACTTGCCCACTATGGAAAAGAGAAGAGTAACGAGAGTTTTGATCACAATCTTCAAGTTTCTAAACCAGTTTGATGACGTCGACGGTGAACAGTTCCATGAAAGAGGCGAAAAAATAGGCAACCAGAGACCATAAACTGAATTTAAGCAAGAAACTTGTTAGAAAATATGTAAAGAAGTGCATTTGTAGCACAAGGGTAGTTGGATGAATGGCATAACTTGGTGATAAAATTGAACGTTAACAGTTGAGAAAGTTGATAGAGTCGCATGACGAAGTTCAAGAGATGGAGCCCCAGCAGAAGAGAATCTGATGGAGTGTAGTGAAGATAACGTGCGTGCAGATAAGTCACGGACCGATTAACAATATATATGGGCGACTCCTAACGAAGGTGTGGCAGGAAGAGACACTGTGATTGGAGAAATCTTCAGATGACTGAAGATATATACCTTAAGTAAGAAACCTGATATTCAAGGAAGACATCGATAGGACAGACCCGTCAGGCCAAAACAAGAAAAAAAAAATGAGTGGTGTGATAATGAGAACTTTAACAACGAGACGCAGGAAGCGAATAGAAAAATGATTCATGTATAAAGAAATGGGAATAAAGAAGGTATTGAGGCTTCGGAAGCACTAAACAGACAGAGAGTTGATGGTCTGGAAAACATCCGGACGACAATCACGAGAGGTTGAAAGACCTGGAACCTCGTAGCCTGAAATGAAGGCGGGAAAGATCCATGATAATTTGTGCTTGGAAGCAAGTAGTGGACACCGAGAATAATGGTTCAGATGTAACATTAAGATGGCACTCGAAGCTATACGTTAAGTCCAGCAAAAAAAAAAATTTGGAAAGATTGCTCAGTACGATACCTGGAGAAACAGGAAGCACATATAGAACATCAACAGAAATAGTTAAGATAGAAGTAGACGAAAATGGTTGAGGTCAGTCCCTGATGAACAATGGATCTGACGCCACTGGAAGGTGCGTGCAGGCGGAGAGGGAGAAAGTCTTACTCATCGAGCAACAAGAGCGGTGAGCCCTACGCACACTAGCCCTACCGTTCTGGCAAAATCTCGTCGTAGGTACTCGTGGGTAGGTGCTCTCTCTCTCTCTCTCTCTCTCTCTCTCTCTCTCTCTCTCTCTCTCTCTCTCTCTCTCAGCAACAGTGGACCAAGACAGTAGTAACAGACAGGTACAGGGATGGAGGCAACGCGTCACACAGCATTAAGTTACTTTTCCTTCCCCTCGTATTGCAGTGTTGGTTACGTCCGTGTTACACTTCTACCCTCACTGCAACAGTACTGGTAGTACTCCCAGCCATAGGGGGAGCCAGGTGTGGTCTTTGTAGCCCAGGGGAACCAGGTTTGGCATGTCTACCCCTGGGGAGCCAGGTGTGGTCTGTCTAGCCCTGGGAAGCCAAGTGTGGCCTGTCTAGTCCTAGTGAGCTAGGTGTGGTCTGTCTAGCCCTAGCGATCTGGGTGTGGCTTATGTGTAGCCCGGGGAGGTAGGTGTGGCCTGTCTAACCCTCGGGGAGCCTGATGTGGCCTCTCTAGCATTGGGCAGCCTGATGTGGCCTCTGTAGCCCTGGGGTGTCAGGTGTGGTCTGTTTACCCTGGGGAGCTAGGTTTGGCCTGTCTAACCCTGGGAAGCCTGATGTGGCCTGTGTAGCCATGGGAGAGCAGGTGTGGCCAGTGTATCCCTGGGGGAGCCAGGTGTGGCCAGTGAAGCCCTGGGGACCCAGCCGTGGCTAGTGTAAGGGCCCAGCGTGGCTCATGTAACCTGGTCTGCGGTTTGCCAAAGTCAACACTAATTTGTAATCTCGGATGCATCAGCCGGCGGCCTCCCCACTCGTAAGGGAGGTACAAGCTATCAAGTTTTAGAAAACAGTTCCAGTTTCTCATCTGAAGTAATCAAAATAACGACGGAAATAACGAGCAGGGGAATCGTATGAAAGACCGGATTGTATCCAGACCAAACACGTTACTTTTGTCTAAATCTGAGCTTAAGTAAGATGTTGTCTTTTTCACCTCAGTCCCCCCTGAGAATTGTGCTTTTACCTCAGTCCCGCTGAGAATGGGAGAGCGTGCATTATGGTGGAAAACCTCACACATATCCCATACATACTGCTGTACGGGGTGCGCCCACGTAAACAATTCATCGTGAATACTCTGAAGTAAGAACCAGTATTTACGCACTCGTTCTTGCCATACAGGTCCAGGTTCCTCGGGTTTAGTATGACTGTACGTCAAACTGTAACATCTTGCCACCATTGCGTCAAATATGTTTTCTTTTTTATTTCACTCCTCCCTTGTCTCCTGTTCACTCTAGCTGTTCACCCACTGACGCTGAAAACGTAGCAACAACGAAATAAAAGTGTGGGTCATACATAAACCATGATATTAGAACGTAAACCATTTTCACATTGAAGAGAGACTACAATGGCTGCCCGACAGCACGACCTCATTACTCTTAACCAGCCGTAGCGTCGTGTTTACAATGTCGAGAGACGTCAGTTGACGCTAACGTCTCTCCTCGATGTAAACACGATGCCGCCGCTGGGTAAGCTTAATAATAAGATCTCGTTGCCAGGTAGTCAGTGTAATGAAGCCTAATGTGGAAAAGTCTTTTTTTGTGTTCCGAAATAATCGTCTGCATAACATTAGCGCAACATCGCTACTGGAAGACGACCCGAGCCAGCGAGCGAGCAGGTTCAGGTCGTACGTGGTCAGAATATATCTCATTTACGGTTGATTGGGTTAGGGTAGAGCTTTCCAGGGTTTCTTGGTCTTCCTTATCGAATATTTCATCAACTTAGGGTGAAGTTGGTTATAAAGGACCTCGTGCGTTTAGCAGGTGGGGAGAAGTTATAAAGGACGGCATGCATTAAGCAGGTGGGGGAGCCATGTCTTTACTCAAGAGTTGATCTTCATACATTGACATTTATATGAAAGGGAATCTAACACCATTAGACCCCTGAGTGCTGTCGAGGTTGTTTTTGGAGGTGGAAGAGATTGAAACATAAGTTCCTTTTCGTAAGATTAGTAGAGCAAACATACGACTTAGTGAGAAGTACTTCTATCTATCTTGTCTCAACTCGTCAACATGAAGCGAAATGTTTCTCAAGTTTATTTTTAAAAGTATGTACGTTGTTACTTTCAAGTACTTTATTTGTGGGTCATACCATATTTTTACAATCCTGTTAAGGAAAAGTATTTTGCCCGATTCGTGTAAAACTATGCCTTCGAGTCTTTATTAATTGATACGAGTGAAATAAGACTGATTTAGACTTGAATAACTTATGAAATTAAGATTATGAAGCATTTAGATAATTGTTATTACCTGTATCAAATCATCTTATCTCCTTTCCAGAGCGTAGGTGTTCCAGACAGATCTCGTGGGATTTATTTCTTAGTTCAAGGATGATCTTGGTAGCTCACCGCTTTACTCTGTCAGTTCTTTCAGCGTATTTTTGTTTTACACGGTCTTCAAGGGGGAACGCACTAGTGGATTATAATGAGTGAGGATTAGGTTCTTAATTATGAATTCGAATGCCCGACATTTGATGCCAGGAATTTTGTTCGCCTTTATTGTCTAGCAGGTAGTTAGTTAGATGGTAATTATCCAAATGATTAACAATTTTATCTCGAATGATAGTTTCCATAAGTTGGCTAAATACGGAAGTCAAGTTTAACTAGGCAATAATTCCTGGGCATGGACTTGGACTTGTATTACGTTTTCTGAATATCGTTGTTACATTGAAAGCTTCCAATCGTGTAGAATTTTCCCTGTAGCAAGTGACTAGTTGAAAAGGGTAGTCAAAGGCTGTACAATCATATTTTCAGCTTCTTTCATTCTTTTAGGATAAAACATCAAGATTTTACACTTTATACTCTTTCATTCCGTTTAATCCTGACTGTAACTTGGTCTTGTAACCATGTATCAGACCAGCTTTGGTTTGGAGTTTGTTATTTAGGCCCCTATCTATGTTGAAGCAGTCACCATCATTCTTTGCTTCCCTTATGACCTTGGGATCATCGTATTCGGGTACGAGTTCGTCCCTTCAGGCAAGTCAGTTACACACATCAAAAGGAACATTGGTCCCAGGATCGAACCCTGTGGCGAGGCGCTGGTGACGCTGGTCCATTTGAGATGGCCTCTGCGACATGCATGCATTGTTCCCTTTCATACAGGTAATTTCTGTCTATCAAGGGAGTCAATCCTCTCTTATTCCTGCCTGAAGATCCAGCATCTCTACCAGCCTGCTCTGTGGCACAGTGTCAAACGCTTTCTGGGCGTCCATCAGGGAACATACAATCCACCAATCCTCTCTTCTGTCGAAAACAAAGATCGCTTTCTCATGGAAATCTGAAAGGTTTATTGCGCATGACCTCTATCCTGAATTCTTGTTTTCTCCCATAAGGTGATTCTCCTTGGCAAACAATCATTCCGTTTTTGCAAATCTTTTTTTTTTATAAATAAGTAAATATTAAAGTGAATAAGGAAGTCAGGTGTGCCTTCAGCTCGACCATTCAGTTTTTTTTGGAGGCATCTGACAAGGCCGCATCCTCGTCTCCTGCTTTGGCCACCTGCAGGCTGTCCTTATATTATGGTTGACCTTATCTACCAGAGAGAGAGATAGAGAGAGGTACAAATGCAGGAATATAGGTAGACAAGTGAATATGCGTTATATCACTACTCATTTGTGCAGCAGTATAACAATGGTGACATAATTCAGAGCGGGGTTTACGTTATCTACGTACATTTCGGGTCGCTCCTTAAAATGACGTCGTAATTCTCTTTAATTATGAACAAAAGTCGTTGTGTGGCTTGGGAGAGCGCAGGTTGACGACCTGCAAATTGTGTTTTAACATGTTCAGGGAAGTTTAAGCGCCAGGGTTCGATCCCGGGTCCTTCTGTAGGGCCTCAGTGCCAGTCATCCTTGGCGGTGCCCACGGTGTGACCTCACCAAGGGAAGTGTGACATGGGTTATATTGGCAAGTAAGGCAGGATCACGGTAGATCACACATGGCGGGGGTCATATAAGTTACGCTCCTGGTGGGGCCGTAATAGGCTGGATTATCATGACTGGGTCATGCTAGGCCACGCTTGACTACGTCATACTATAGGAGGTACGTGGGGTTGCATGGGAAAGCCAGATATCAAAGGAACTGATGGTTTATAAGGAGGTTATCAGATGTAGAGGCATAATATCCCGAATTCCTAATCTCTGTAGATGGAGAGAGGATAGTAAAGCAGAAGGGAATAGTATTCTGAGAGAGGATAGTAAAGCAGGATACAGCTGTAACCCAATTTCACGAGTTGTATCTGTGGAGGAGAATATAATAAAGCAGGTGTCAGCCCAAGGTCCGTGGGCCAGAGTACAAGCCTCGTTTTGCTGTGGGACGCATATTAATCGCTGTTGATGAAGCTTCAATACAGCCTGCGCTAACCTATTGTATAGCAGTCACTTGGGCTTGAGTGTGGCTATTGTAGTATCATCGAGTTCAGCAACAGTCAGTGTGGTGGTGGCCCTCACGGCTCGGGCCAGAGCCTCCCTCACCTGTTGGTGGTGGCACCTGTCATGACGGGTCGGAGGTACAGGGTAATGGACGGGTGACAGACTGGGAATACCTGACGGGTGGTGGACGTTGACGGATATGGTGCCTCGTGATGGACGGGTGGTGGAGAGTGACGGGTGGTGGGTGCCTCGTGATAGACGGAGGTTAGGTTACGTAGTGGACAGACTGGCCTGTGCATATCTGGTTGAGGCATGAGGCAGCTTCGGACATTCTCTCGCTTGGTAGTTGATCATATGCCCGTAGAATTATGAGGTATATATGAACGGGAAAAGCGTGTGAACGTCCTCACAGTTGCAGTACCTGTAAACGTTACAAACGAAGTCTAGTGAGGAAGATTGAACCGGCAGTGGATGGATTCCTATCACTGAGTGGAGGGAGACGAAAGGATTGTCCATGCGGAGGGGACGAATATATTATACGAGGCAGTGACAGGATAAGGTAAATGGTAGCTGGGATAATTGAAAGCGAGAGCCAGGAATTTATTCTCCCGAGGTAGACGTTGTCGTATCTAATTGGGAAGAATAAATCCCTGGTTCTTGCTTCCAGTTTTCCTTTCTACCTTTAACCCAGTTGTCAGGGTGGAGAGAACACCCAGCAGTGAGAGGCTAGTAGGAGGGACAGGGGGGCGGAACACGGAATTG
>JAUUEC010145530.1:0-11097 GCA_032361885.1 Panulirus marginatus
TGTACTCTCTTCCGAGTTTGTGGATGTGTGTGTGTGTGTGTGTGTGTGTGTGTGTGTGTGTGTGTGTGTGTGTGTGTGTGTGTGTGTGTGATTTTATATGTGTGTCTGTGTCTGTGTATGGTGTTTTTTATTAGTGTATACGTCTTCCAGAGACATAATATATCGGAGGAGAGAGAGACCAGCATCACCTTGCTCAGTATATTCTTAAAGAAAAAGTCAGTTACATTGTTGTTGGCGTCAACAAAGTAACTGCTTCCTCATAGAAAACGTGCTAAGGTAGCCTGTAACAAGCGTAAATATTCCATCCTTTCTCTATTGAAAGACATAGTATTGTACTGTATAATTGTAGATCAACTTAGAAAATACTTATTGATTACAAAGATATAATAGGGTTGTAGTAAACGTTAGTATCTGAATTAAAAGAGATTTTTTATGACACATATGAGTATTCTTGTCTGCGAATGCATTTACTCGGTCACAATGTAATCTTTACATCTAGCTGGAAGCACATTTCTGGTTGGTCTCACACTGTACTTAGTAACTTCACCTGTTGCAATAGTAACATCCCTATAACCTTCTTCATCCCTGTCCTGGTCCTGCATGCTGCTTGGCACACTCACATCTGCATTCACATTGTCCTCCAATCCTGAGTCTGTTTTTAACTCTCTATCAACTCGTACGTCTCTAGTCATACTGTCTCGTGGTCTTTCTTGATCGTCCAGGTCTCGTTCACTGAGCTTTCTTAAGTGCTGTCCCTTGCATCGTACAGTCCCAGAATCTATCACTTCCTGTGACCCCTCATCCAACGTCTTCTTCACTGTTCCTTTCTGCCAGGTCTTGTCTCCGAAAGTACTTGGTTTGATCCTTACCACGTCTCCTTCTTCTTATGGGTCAAGATCTTCAGTTGTCTTATTGTGGTACCATGCACTCTTCAAATTCTTGAGTCTACTCTTTTTCTTTTCAAGTGAGACATCTATCCCTTTCGGCTTTAGGTTCTTTGTTGATATTAGTAACAATGTTTGTGTCCTTCTTCCAAGATTCCGTTGAGCTGGACTCATTTCCATATCCTATGTAGGGGTGTTTCTGTAGTCCAGTATAGCCAAATGTGGATCGTTTCCACTGGTCACAGCCTTCCTGATCAGGCTCATAGCAGTTTTGGCACTTGCTTCAGCCATTTCAGTCGACTGAGGATGCTGAGGACTGCTTGTCTTATGCTGAGGATCACACTTGGCTGCAATGTCCTTGAACTTCTCACTGATAAATTGGTCCATTGTCAGTGATAAGCACTGATGGAATCCCATATCTTGCAAAGTGAGCTTTCTGACGACTACGCTGGTCCTTGCCGACTCCCACACATCAACTTCCCAAAAGTTGCTAAAATAGCCCATAGTCAGCAAAAAGTTCTGATTCCTCCCTTGGTCAGTCTACTATCTTATGGAAAATTAAGGTTCCTCTCTGATGGGCACTGTTTAATAGGTTGCTTATCTCACACTGGTCGATGTTATCTTTGACCTCAGCTTTCACACTCGGCCAATATACACATTCTCTTGCACGCCTCAGCCAGCCTTCTGCATCTGTATGAGTTGAGTGTATTGCTTTCTTGATTTCGGAATGCAAAGCATGAGGTGCGACTATCCTATCTCCTTTGGATATCAAACCATTTTGTGCTGAGAACTTATCTCCTGAACAAAGATAAGGCAGTTGCTGGTTGGGGACAGTATCTTTGGTTTCAGGCCACCCAGAGATTATGGTTTCCAAGAGCAAATTCATTGTCTCATCATTTGCTGTTGCTCATTTCGTCTTTCCCAGACGCTCTGGTCTGATGGGTCCTCATCCATTCCCTGGTAAGTGAGTCCTTAACAAAATCTTCAATGTGTGATATCCCTCCCAGGCTGATATTCCAGTTCCCTGGGGAGCTCGGGACAACATTCCTTGCAGTCGCTTTGGCGCTTGGTCTAGAGTTTTTCATGATTGATTGCAGAGGTTTGTGGCCACTTATTGATTTGGTCAGTCTCCCAAATGTATACTGATGAACAATTGTCAGGGCAAATACAACTGTGAGCATCTATCTCTCTATCTGTACATACTTAGTCTCGATAGGAGTCAGTGCTCTGGTTGCATGATATATTGTTTTATGTACCTTCCTGCATCAACATAGCACCTAAGCCTGTCTGATTAGCGTCACACTGAATAACATGCAGTTTGTTTCGGTCATTGAAAGCTAACACTGGAGAGGATGTCACTATCTGCTTGACCTTGTCTAGAGCTTCCTCCTGTACTCTCCCCCATTGCCATTCAACATCTTCATTAGCTAGTGGACAGATAGGTTACATTATATCAGACAATTTAGGTAAGAATCTAGCTAAATAATCCACCATGCCTGGTAATCTCTGTAAGTCTGTCACATTTTGTAGAGTTTTCATCTTTACAGTGGATGATATCGTATCAGTATCAGATTTCAAACCATACTTTGATGTCTTATGTCCTGGAAAATAAATCTCAGACTTCTTCAGTTCCGTCTTACATTTGTTAAATTTGATCCCTTGCTTCCAACATATCTCCAACAGTTTACACACGTTCAATCATGATCAGTAATAGCTATTTCATCGTTGTCTCAGTACCATAAACTCATAGGTCATCAGCTACATATACCGCTCCTTTCAGACCCTCCAGGGCTGCATTCAGCCTCTTTTCGAATATTTCACTATTCACAGCTAAACCAAATGGTAATCTTAACCACCTATAACTTCCTTGTGGTGTCTGAAATGTAGTAAGATAGCTTGACTGATCATCTAGTACACAGTGCCAATAACCATTCCTTATATCAAACTTTGAATAATCTAGCCTTTGAAAGGTCAAGTAATACATCATTAATTACTGGTAGTGGATGCATTTTTCTTTCCAGGTATTCATTCAGTGCTCGATGATCCATGCAAATTCTAATGTCATCTGATTTCTTGCTCCCAGTAACCATACATCTTACCCATTCTGTTGGTTCATCCACTTTGGCTATGATTTTCATTGTTTGTACTTCATTAGGCTTATTATTAACCTTTTGTTTAACACTGATTGACACTTTATATGATGATATTGCTACTAGATTAAATAATGAATCAATAGTTACCTTAACAGTACCAAGTAATTTCCCTAGCTCTCCTGTAATTTGAGAACACATCTTGAACTGCTCCAATATTCTCATAATTCACATTTATTAGATTCATTTGTTCTGATGCTCTGTTATCCAAAATTGATACAAGTTCCTGTTCTACAGCAGTAAACTCTACACAATATTTGTTTTCATTCTTACAATTGACAATAACAATTCCACACTTTCCCAGTGGACTTACCTTAGTAGAATTCCACATGTACAACACTGTACCACAGGGATTTAACTGGTTGATCTTCTTACCGCCTGCCTCCGTGGGTGTCATGATGGCCTTGTGGCTGCATCGTGTTGAAAGCTTCATACCATACTGGACATTGGGGTCGTCGTCTGCGTCTGCATCCTCTTGAATACCTTTGACCATCCTAGAGCCCTTGTCTGGTTTTGATCTGCATTTACTTGCGAAGTGATTCTTCCTGTTGCACTTGCTACAGGACTTACCATGTGCTGGCCATTGTCCTTTCTTCCAAATATGGTTGCTGCCACAGAACTTGCATTCCGTCATGGGTGTGTGTCCAGGTGTGGCCCTCATGTTGGATGTCTTCAGGTCATTGGTCTTCCTCATGGGTGCCTTCAGAATCACCTTGTTGACAGCTTCCGGTCCTTCGCCGTGAAGTACCGCCATCTGATTCCTTGATGTTTGGTGTGCCACACACAGTTTGATTGCTGTATCAAGATTAAAGTCACCCTCTTTAAAGCATTTCTCACGATGAGAGTCATCTGAGCATCCAAATACTAACTGATCTCTCATCTCATTTCCTTTCTAATTTCCATATTCATATTGCTTGCATAGAGTCATGAGTCTAGTGATGTATGAATCTAGAGATTGTCCTGTTTGTTGCACACACTTTCGAAATCTATTCCTGTCAACTAGTGCAATCTACTTTGGAGCAAAATGTGGATCACATTTGGCAAGTACATTTTGATAGCACTGGTGCTGGGAACTCAAATGTCAAGTAATTCATCTCCACCCAAGGTCATTAGTACTGCAACCTTCTCCACATCAGGTTACTTCTTAAAACCTGCTGCCAGATTTTAGAGGTTATATTTTGCTTATAGGACTTCCAAGCTTGTTTGGTGTCACCTGTTAGGCTTCTTTTGCCGGGGACGGAGGGTTACGAAGCTGCCATTTGCACCTCGTCGCTACTTCGCCGCTTGATCTCTCCTCAGTCACTGGAACAGGAGCTGGTCATGTCTTTCCTTCGGTCTTTCTAGTCTGTGATGACTCATGATGTTTCCACCGCCGCCACCATGTTTTTTATACTAGTATGTGCGTCTTACAGAGCCATAATATGTCGGAGTAGAGAGAGACCAGTATCACCTTTCTCAGTATGTTCTCAAAGAAAAAGTCGTTTACATTCATGTGGGTGTCACCAAAGTAGCTGCATGCTTATAGAAAAAATGGTATGGTAGACTGTAGTAAACATGAATGTTGTTACATATGTTGTGTGTGTGTGTGTGTGTGTATTTTCCTAGTGCGTGGCCCTTGACCCTCACATGTGTACTTTCATCTGTCATTCCACGAGTCATGACGCAAATGCAGTTGTCTTGTTTTCTCGTCATTAAGCAATAAGTATCATTCCCAAGAAGTCATTAGCTCATTCCATTATCAGTTTTTCATTACCATGTACCAGCTCCAGTAGCCCCAGCAATATTCCTAACTCGTATGTTACCCTCCCACAAAATGGTTATTGTCAACTTCTCTGTTGCAAGGATCAATTGCAAGATGATGGGCAAGCGCAAAGTGTCTTTCATAGTGCTTTGTTACCTTATGGTAGGGTATGGGTAAATCCTGGTGGGTGTAGGTCGCTTGTACTTACCTTAAAGGGGGGTCTGGGTAAACCCTGGTGGGCAGGACACCTGTACATACCTTATGGCAGAGTCAGGGTAAACGCTGTTAGGCAGGACAACTGTGTTTACCTCTTATATGAAAGTGGGATTTCTTGAAAACCTTAACGCAAAACTAATGATCGTGTATCGAAACGTATTTTCCCAAAAGGTCCAGTTATATAACCTGTGTCCAAAGGAAAAAAAATTCTGACTCAAAACCAATTAAATAATTTTATTTAAGAATAAAGATATTTTCAAGTACAGGTTTGGAGAATGATATTGTTACTAAACAAGTATTCATAAGCAAATTATTTACTTCCTAGAAACAGTGGTGCACATTGAGTGAGGTGAAGCTGTGGTGACGTGTTAAGGATGAGTGTAGAGGATAGTTGGAGGTAGACGGAGGGGCGTTAGGAGGGACTGCCTCCTGCTGTGGGTGACATGGTGAGGAGGAGTGGAGGGGGATTTGGAGGCGTTAGGGAAGAGGCATTTGGAGGGTCTTCCTCTCCTAGGATTTTGGGAATGGTACAGTAATACGGTCTTCAGCTTGACGTCTCTCGCAGTATTGCCACCCAGATGAAGCATCAAACGATCTTTCGCCGGTTTAAAGTGTGACTGAAACTGTTCTTCCTCTGAAATAAAAGTTGAAGGAGTACGCTTCCTACTGAGGTGTGTGGCCACCAGCTTCAGTGATTCTCTTTATTACTTTTGCAGGACCTTCATTTGCAACATTAGTGCTACACTTGCACCTTACCCGCACATGTTGATGTTGTGCAGCCCATGTTGTCTCTTGAGCCTCTCCAGCCACGCCCTGCCAGCCGCCGCCGCCATGTTCATTCGTCGTATCTTCAAACAATGATGTTGTCTTCTATGAATCATCAGGATGTTGAGTAGCATATTATGATGGTTCTGATTCTCAGTCCAGACACTCAGTATGTGTTCTGTGGTTTACATCAGGCCACTCGTGTGCCATGATAACTTGGTTGCACCTAAAGACGTAACACACTTCCAACTTGCCCATATTCTCTTCGTGTTTTGTTTTGCGGTAGCGACTGTAGAGGGAGCCAGTCCTAAAGTCTTTGGCCAGACTCCAAGATCCTCAACACCTGTGACTTAACATATAAAGCGAACACCTTACCGACTCTTGTACCACTAGGGCAAGTATTGCTGCTGCTCGTTGCACTTGCTGGTCTCTTCCTAGACATCTTCAGAGCAAGGAACAGACTGGAAACCACTTGAGAACTGGAATAATGTTTGAAGCGACAGTCCAGAGCGTAGGAATGGAATCAACCGTGTAGTTTGGCTCGTGAACAAGTAATGATGCCACGACAGGGGACAATGCACAATACTGGTGTGGACGAAGGACGTCACCTGCATGTACTATAGGTATTTTGATTTGCTCCACCAAAAGAATATGATTTATGAAAGAAGAAATGAAACAGATGAGACACAAACTGACGAAAGGTGTTAATTCATGAGGAACTTAATATCTCATTAACATAATTAACGTATATCGAGTTGATCCAGGTTCCTAATTTGATTAAACGAAATGCCAGCCATTATTGTTGGTCCAACCCCAGTCAGCGCTGAGCGCCGGGCCTTTAAAAAGCTCATTTTAATCTCCACCATTAACTCAACATATACCATAAACATGATTAATGAGCTTCAGAAAATGACAATATTTTACTCCTGTAATGTTTACGATCATTTTATTATTGCTCTATGAAGTGTTGCCTCTTAAACCATTAACAGTATAATTAGACGACGTCTTTGTTATGTTGGTAAATAAAGTACATCCAGTATTATCACAGAAATGTGTACAGCTGAGTTAATGGGATATACACAACTACATCACAGAAATAATTACCAAAGTTATCAGAATAATGTTTGCAGTATTACCAATGAAATAATTTGTTATTGTTATTTGTCCATCAGTTAAGTTCCCAGTATTGCCAGTAAGAATGTTTGTAACTTGTCGAGTACTGTATTGTCTGGTGTTATTCAAACTATGGTTACGTGAGGTAATATCAACATGTCATTGATGTTGTGGAAGCTCTGGTTCGTACCTCATTACCGGCAGAAAAATGTTACAGTAATGACATGATCTAGAACATTGATAACTGGTAATTACCGAGTCATTACATCAATTGAATACATACAAGTTTTACTGATCATTCTTCAGTCAAGATTGTTCGGTATCTTTTTAGTTATGGAGGATTATTATTGAATGCCTGGCAAACTTTGTAATGTTATTTCTGTTAGAAAAATTTTCCTTATGATTTCGCCGTGAATTACTGGGAAGCCAATTAAAAGGTGAGACAACTGGTTGTGTTATCCACCAGCCTTTGATCTGTAGTGGTTGACCCCACCAGACCCGGGGTCCTGGACCTGGAGGCAGTAACTAGGAAGACGGTGAGGCAAACCTATTGGAGCTCCTGTATCATCCTCCACATCCTGAAGTATCCTCCTGGAGCACCTCTCTCTCTCCCTCTCCCTCTCCCTCTCTTTCTCTCTCTCTCTCTCCCTCTTTTTCTCTCCCTCTGAGGACTGCAGAACAGTCAGTCGTCCCTCCATCCTTCACTGTGACCTCCTCAAACACCTTGCCAACCTTCCCAGGTGTAGAGTTGCCAGCCTGGCCTGATGCCTGTAGACTTGTGTCCACACGGCTGACACCTGGCTGTAAGGAGGACCTGCTCCCCTTCCTCCTTCATCCTGCACCTGCTCCACCACTGACTGATTCCTCCTTCCCTACTCTTCCCTCCACCACCAACACCACCACATCCTCCACCACCACCACCAGTAACAAAAGAAAAACGTAACAGGAACAAAATCAGAAGGCAGGAAATTATCAGTTTTTACCGACCAGTCCACGGAGACGAAACAATTTCCCCGCAGCCAATTCTGTGTATGAAATAATCACTTGAGTGACAGAGCTGAGGTGACACTTGGAATTCCAAGCAGCACTTGAGTTCATGCTTATTTTGTGCTCTTTGCTTGAAGCACTGAAGTAAGAATGTCGATCTTAAGGTGGGTCTGGTGGGCAGACCAGGAGGGTCACGGCTGCTGTGGTGGGTCTGGTGGGCGGACCAGGGTAGTCTTAGCTGCCATGGTATGTCAGGTGGACAGACCAGGAGGGTCATGGCTGCCGTGGTGGGTCTGGTAGGCAGGCCAGGAGGGTCATGGCTGCCGTGATGGGTCTGGTGACAAGGCCAGGATGGTCTTGGCTGCCGTGGTGGGTCTGGTAGGCAGGCCAGGATGGTCGTGGCTGTTGTGGTGGGTTTGGTGGGCAGGCCAGGATGGTATTGGCTACCGTGGTGGGTCTGGTGGGCAGGCCAGGAGGATCATGGCTGCCGTGGTGGGTTTGGTGGGCAGGCCAGGACGTTTATGGCTGACGTGGTGGGTCTGGTGGGCAGGCCAGGGAGGTCATGGCTGCCTTGGTGGGTCTGGGGGCAGGCCTGGGCGGTCATGGCTGCCGTGGTGGGTCTGGTCTAATATTTCGTTAGGTTCCTGACCAACATGGCGATCCGGGCAAAACATGCCCCAGTAAAGGCCATCTCCGGTGAGAGGAAAAAGAGTGAGAGAAAAAAAATGTGGAGATCACTTAGGACTGTACAGGTGTCTGTATACCTGAAGCTTGAAGGCAGAAAGATTATAGCAAGATTAGCAAGATGGAAAGGCGAAAAAAAGCAAAATAATCCAAGACTTAGCTTTTCGAAGGAAGGAGGTATCATAACAGTCAACCCTCGAATGCCCAGTTTCCACACGGAAAAAGTACGTAGGAAGCAGCAGCCAGGAGTGTGCTTGGGGTCCAATTCTTGGTGGCAAGGACTCATGCAGACAGCTCAAGAGAACGCTAGCAAGAAAACAATATCCGTCCAACAGGGAGAGGACAGGAAGATTATGGCGGACAGAGGCGGACGGTTGGAGAGAGGTGTTGCCTGGAGAAGTAAGGAGACGCAAGACTTTTGATGCCACTCTGGCCAATATAGAGATGGACGGAGAAGGACTGCAGGTGTGGCAGCAGTGCTCCATACTAGGGAAAATACAATCCCTCTAAATATGAAACAGTTCCTCACAAGAAAAATAACTGTAGCAACTGTACAACATCTCCAGATTCTGTGAAGCAGACTCTGTGATGTTGATCATGTTGGGTTTCCAGGATAGAGTGGAGAATATGGTTATGCCTAATATTCTTATGTTATCACCGGCTTGAATTGTGGTGTTGTGAAGCTTTACAGAGGGGAATGAGTGAAAGGAAGAGATACAGGGAGACACTGCGTTTAAGCACGACTGAGTTTGGCCAGGTTACTGCTTCCCCATTTCTAGATGTAACACAAGTCTGAAATGAAAGAGGGAATATGTTCAGTACGAGAAAAAAAAGCGAGTATTGGGAAGAGGAGAGGGGAAATGTGATGAAGTGTATAGATTGGAATCATTAGCATAAGAGTGAATGGGGTCAGAAGTTGAGAGAGTAGACGATAGGATGGAACCCTGAGGAAGACCCCTGTTGATAGGATAAGGGGGGGGGGAGCCGCTTCATCAACAACTGCTGCAGTGCAAAAGCGGGAGAAGCAAATCTTAAGCCAGACACTGTCACATGTTCTGGAGATGTCTGTGGCCAGGACAGAAGCTTCACCACAACCCACAGGAGGAGAGGACCAGAGGTAAGTCAGATAAGGGGAGGAAAGTGGCAGTCAATCTTACGCTGGCTGCGAAAGTCGTATTGGAGATGAGAAAGAAGGAAATGGAATTCTTAATGTCTGAGAGTGTGAGAGTTTAGGAGAATTTCAAAGACTTAAGAGACAGCAGGAGTGGAGCAGTTGGGCGATAGGTGGAAGGTTTAGAGCGATCTCCAGTCGTAGGGATGGGCTGCACCAAGGCGCTCTTCCAAGCGGAGGGGAAAGTCTGGGATTTCAGAGATGCGAGATAAGCGAGCAAGGACCGGAGCACGCTCAGGGGCACACTCTCGTACGACTCGAGGAGGTATGCCATCTGGGCCAGACGCCTGTCCACTTGGAGGTGGGATAGTACTGGGAGGTCCCTGCCCGAGGAAGATATGGGAGATGGAATAGGTAATGGCGGCTGAGGATTACATGCAGAATCATCCAGGGCTGTAATAGAGGCTAAGAAGGAGGATAATGGCAGAGGGTTTTAGAAAACATTTGTGTACCAAGCAACATGATAGACAGACCTGTAGTAAAACTCTCTCTCTCTCTCTCTCTCTCCATCTTCATTTGTACCATTGCCTTCGTACCTTCTCCTTAGTAACTAAAGTACAGTCACCATCCCCAGTGTACCTTCCTCACTAACTACAGTACCATCACCATATCCGGTCCACCATCTCCTGTGTACCTTCCTCTAACTAACCACCATACACCACTGTCTCCCGTGTACCATCCTCTGTGTACCTTTTCAGTAACCACCGTACCACCACCATATCTGGCGTACCTGGCCGTGCTGTACCTACCACCAGCTGTTCATCATGAACCATACGGTACAAGTTACCTGGACTGAGTCTTATTGCCAGTTGTTCTTAGTCTGTTATCATGATAGAGTGTGGCGATCATCTTGTCAGGTTAGGTTATATCTCTCACTAGTTGCTCTCCGTCACCTGGGGCCGGTGTGGCCTCCCACGATATTCCAACTGTGTTCCTTAAACTGGACTTGTTATCAACCACTCCACAACTACGTCTTCTGATGGGAAATTCTTATACCTTTCTTGTCAAACCATTTGCATTATATATTCCTTTATTACGTGTATATTATTATCATTTATTATTATTATTATTATTATTATTATTATTATTATTATTATTATTATTATTATTATTACCCCAGAACCAGTCTTCATGAGCGAGTCATGGTGTTACTCAGGAACTTTTTAAAGGCTCCTACCGCCTAAGGCTGCGCTACTTCCTGCAGCAGTAAAAGTACACCATTTTGGAGTGAGAAATTCTTTGACGAGATTGTCCTCCTAATGATACAGCCTCGCCAAAGGTAACTCTTCACTTTCAGTTTAACGTCGAGCATGTTAAGTTCGGTGACGCACACGCGCACACAAACACACACACACACACACACACACACACACACACACACACACA
>JAUUEC010147740.1:0-11061 GCA_032361885.1 Panulirus marginatus
AGCTATAGCACAGCTGGTTCATGTACAGCACCCACTCCCCCTCGGTGCCAGACTGTGGGATAGATCATAAGCTATAGCACAGCTGGTTCATGTACAGCACCCACTCCCCCTCGGTGCCAGACTGTGGGATAGATCATAAGCTATAGCACAGCTGGTTCATGTACAGCACCCACTCCCCCTCGGTGCCAGACTGTGGGATAGATCATAAGCTATAGTACAGCCGGTTCATGTACGGTATCTACTACCAGAGGTCAAAGTTTATCATTATACTCTGGTTTCGCTAAACTTGTTATTATTCCACGTGTAAATAACATATGTACACAATTCTTTTAACGATAGATTAAATTCACGTTGTCCCTCTATCTATATTACAACGAGTCGGTTTTCCCTTGTCCTTAGATACGCTAAGGAAGTTCATAGAGGCACGGCAACTAACCTCCATACAATTTGCTAATGAATCATTCGTTTCCTTTTCAAGATAGATTAGCTGACTCCTATATTTTCAGGAAGATATGTTACCTAGTGAGTGGGAAGGTTGTGCGGCAATATATGAGAAGTATGAAGAGGGGTGAGTGACTATACCACTTAAAAAGCCCTTTCGCCGTTCTCCGAAGCTGGAAGAATGTTTGAATGGTGTAAGGTAACTAGCCAGCTGGTCAGCGTATGTATTCATTGAACCGAGTCTTTTGTGTGTTTTATATAATATAATTTCTGCCGTTCTACGGGAGATTTCAGACGAGGGCCCGGAAGACTGGAATCTGCTGGTATAATGTTATATCCAGATTTTATATTTTCATGTTGCCACCCCACTCGATACTAAATATACGGATCTTAGTTAAACTAGCTCTTGGTTGCGGCCCGGAGAATTAAAGATATTTGACAATTTACACTGATACTCTTTGGTTAAGCACAGCGTAGTTTTATGCCACTTAATATCCGTCTCGTTAAGCAGACGAAACTCAGTAAAACGGTAGATGTTTAACTACTTTGAAGATAAGCTTCTGTCACAATTCCAATCGCCCTCAATTACGGTGGGTCTAGACCCCTTAACACATTCGCCCAGGCTTATGTCCGGAGGTAACGGCTTCGGTTCATATACTAGGTTGTTTAGACGCAGTTACGTCTAGACGCCGAGTACGTTTAGGTAAAAGTCGAGAGTGACATCTCTAAACACCAAACCCAAATTTGTACTTATCTCATTTCAATAAATAGATAGGTCAGGATCATTAATACACATGAAACAACCAACATAACAATATATCACAAATAGTAACAAAATACAAATTATTATCAGAACACAAGATGGAGGCCGTGGCGGACCAGCCAACGAAACATTTATTCTAATCAAAACTGAAATTTATATTTGTTCACAAATACTGCTCTCATTCCTTCTATGAATAATGCCTATACCCTTATCCTTCGATATAACACCTAATCGAGGACAGGTGACAACAATAAAGGCAAATACAACCTGATAATTTTGAGAAACCAGTGCTCACGGCTAATCACCTAGCAAGCAAAGAGCAAAGAGAGCAAATCTGCATTTCGTCACTTTAGCTCCAGCGCTCAAAATTATTATATTAATATAACAAGCACTTCTTTATACAGAAAGGTCATAACTATAGTTCTTACAATACTTTATAATAATTTGTATAAGATTAATAATGGCAGTGACATAATAAAAGAGTAGAAGAGTTATAAAATTCTTCGAACTTTTTAAAGAAAATGTAATGGTTTATTAAGGGACAATGTACAAAACAAAAACATTTCATTTGAGGGTCATAAAGAAAGGAAAAACATAAAATATCTCTTATCAAAAAAGGCATAAGTTATCCCTCAGGTTGACTTAAGAATGACGGGCATGCGGAACAATGCACCAGCTACAATTTTATCTTTCCCTCTTATATGCTGGATATCTAAATCATAGTCTTGTAACATAAGTCTCCAACGGATTAACCGCTGATTAGAATTCTTCATATTGTACAAAAAAATTAAAGAATTATGATCCGTAAAAACTAAAGTGCGTTTTTTCTAACCCTCTCAAATAAACATAGAAATTCAATAAACTCAAAATCAAAGATAAAGTTTCCTTCGTAACAGTACTATAATTTCTCTGAATAGGAAGAAACTTGACAGAAAATTAACGATGGATGATTAATGCCTTGTTTCTCTTGCATTAACACTCCGCCAACACAAGCATCACGAGCGTCCACATACAACTTAGATGGGCTTTCATAATCTGGAGTGCATAGAATTGGAGCACTAATTAACATTTGCTTTATCTTAACAAAAGCATCAATACAGTTGTCATCCCTCACATATTTTACCTTATTAGACAACAGTCGCGTTAATGGTAACGCAACAGTGGAAAAATTATTACAAAACCCTCTGTAATAACAGCTAATTCCAAGGAATCTCTATAACTCTTTTCTGTTTGAATGAAGAAACAGGATATGCCACTATAGGTACTATCAACTTTGCATTAATCGGTCGTATTTCTCCTTGTCCCACCATATAACCTAAGTACACAACATGAGTCTTCACGAAATCACTTTTACTTAGGTGATTTTGCCTTATCTAACCTTCTAAGCAGTTTCCTAATCATGGACACGTGTTCATCCTACTCCCTAGAATACAACACAATATCATCGATATATACAGAAAAATTTTCAACAACACGCAAAACTTCATGTACTAACCTCTGAACACAGCTTCAACTGTTCTTCATGCCAAATGGCAACACTTTATAATATATTGGTATAACCCATCCATGTTTGCAAATGCAGAGATGGCTTTCGCTCTCTCAGTCGGGCCTACCTGCCAATATCCTTTCAACAAATCGAACTTATTCACAAACCTCGCACCTCTCACTTGGTCAATATAGTCATCGACTCAAGTAACAGGATATGATTCAGATTTGGTTACATCGTTGACCTCGCTATAGTCTGTACAAGATCTGTGAGAACCGTCTGGTTTAGGAACTAACGCACGTGGTGAGCTCCATGTGCTGTTACTTGGTTTTATCAAATCATGCTTGAGCATGTATTCTACTTCCCTTCTCATTACCTCCCTTTTCTTCGGACACACGTGGTAAGGATTTTGTTTGATTAGAGAAACATTTTCTACTTCTACGCCTGAATCATAACGCTCGTTCTTCTAGGAGCATAAGGGAATAGTGACTTGTACTCATGTATGATTTCCACAGTTTCACGTCTTTGTGCAGTGTCCAGATGTTCAAGCTTACTTTCTTACTTACTCAATATTTCAGATTTTTTCAAAATTTTATCTTCATATACTCATACCTAGTACTTAGCTTAACATCATCTGGACCGTAATTTTTTTTTATCGTCAACTTTTACACAGCCGCAACTCACTTCTTCCCTTTTGTTTCACGCTAAACCCTTGAGGTGGTTGTAATCCTTTATTTCAACCTGTGAAGTACATCATACATCAGTAGGCATTCCAGCTCAGTAAACCCCACAAAAAAAACATTGGTAAAACCCAAATTCCATAAACCACCAAACACCAATGTGGGAAATACAATATCACAATATAGCCGAACACATGTTCCTTGACCACATTTACCCGGCTAACGCCGCTAAGCAACCATATGGTATAATAATATCACAGAACCGCAATGCCATATATCATCAAGTGCTCTATACACACTGTAGATGAATTAAAAAACATCACACTCACATTGTAACACTGAAGGCTCTAAGTGTGAAATGAATGCTAAACAGTATCACAGACGGTCAGGGTCAAGTTCACCACCAAGTTCCTCTTTAGTCCTGCCAAGGTAACAGTTTCCTACATGATTATAGCAGTCCTCTTCTCAACAAATGACATATATTCACCAAAACCGTAAATCCTCCGACGGAATACTGTATCTGCATTTTCCCCCGTATAAACGCCCGGCACAGAGTGGTTGCACAACACCCGCTGCCCGCCACATCAAATCGTCTAAACAAACAAGTGCACAGCGGCATGCATAGGTAGTAACTAGTCATCAGAAAATCATAACCATAACATGTATACTATTATAATCTACGTGCGTAATGAAAGACTGAACATTTTACATACAAAGGGTACAAATAATACAATAATAACCATCACTTAACTATTGAACGTACTATCATCACCAATGATGATAAACCTTTCACATTCCACTTTTCTCTCAAAGTAAGGCTTTACTGAATTAACATTACAGAACTGGTTCTTGCGCCTATCTGGTGTGTTTACAACATAATTCAAATCTACTTTCTTTTCTACTATCCACGGACCACTATATCTTTATTTGAGACGGTTACCTTGCATCGGCAGTCTCACTAAGCCCTTCTTTCCTGGCTAGAATTCTCGGGCTCAGGCACTCTGGACGTACCAGATTTTCATGTTATCCTGGGACTCCAGGTTCTCACTGGCCAGCTCACGAGCTCTTAACAATCTGCTCTTGAAATCACATACATAGCGTAGTGAATTTGGAGAGTTGTCGCTTCCTAACTACTTTTCCTTCAACATACTCAATGGCCCCCTTCCCATCATGGCCAAAAAGAAGCTCAAATGGGCTTATCCCCGTTGACTCCTGTAAAGCGTCTCTCAAGGAAAACAGAGCTAACGGGATACCCTCATCTCAATCCATTTGAAGTTCTTCACAATACATTCTCAAAGTATTCTTCAACGTTTAATGAAACCGTTCTAAGCTACCTTGACTTTGAGGGTGATATGGACTTGAAAGACTGTTCAGTGTGAAGTCCTTTCAAAACTTTTCAAACGTAGTGGAAGTGAAAATGCTCCCTTGATCTGATTGAATTGTTTCTGGCAATCCCACGCAAGAAAAATATTTAACTAACTCTCTTACAATGTTTCTTGTGTGGATACTCCTCAGCGGAATTGCTTCGGAAAAGCGAGTAGACACACACATGATAGTCAACAAATAAGTATTTCCTCGACGAGTTTTTGGCAAAGGTCCAACACAATCAATTATGATTTTACTAAAGGGCTTGCCAAAATCTGGAACTGAGTGAATAAGCTGATTTGGTTTTCCTACTTTCTGTTACAAGTTGAACAACTTTTACATAAATCGGCAACATCTTTCTTAATACCAGGCTAATATTAATGCGCCAGTAGCATACATACAGTTTCTTATTCCTAAATGTCCAGATAAACTAGAATCATGGGATAAAGCAATGATATTATTGCTATACACCCGAGGAACTCCAATCTGCTTTTTCATCTCCCAGTGATCTGACGCAGGAACACTTGGAGGTCTCCACCTTCTTATTAACAACCCACCGTGAGTAAAGAATCCTACTGACTCATCATTCAACTAACCATTCGTCTTTGCTTCACTCCGACCTTCCTTCAAACTACTATCTTCCAACTGAAACTTTATCAATTCATCTTTATTAACTTTGAAATCTGGAAGATAATCCACTTTTAACCCCACTTTGTCACCTAACGACATCACTCCCTCCTCAAATAGTTTACCGAACCCTATATCTCTAACCTGAGCCACCGCTCTAGTAACAACACAAACAGGATATACATCAGTATTTTTCACACTGCATTGATCATCACATACAGAATGTAAGTCTGACGGGTACGTATTAGTACTCCCGTCAGGAACTCCCTTTACATCATCGAAACTTTTTGTTCTATTAGTTTTAAGAACAGAGACATCAACATTTGTTCTCGGAACAAACAAATCAACAGAATTAGGTTCAACAAGGTCAAGGGGATTATTAATCATTTTTGGTTCTGGAACTACTCTGTCTCCAGCCAAATCGTTCCCTAACATGTCCACTCCATGGATAAGAAGCTCATCACTCACACCAACTTTAACTTTACTATTAACAAATCCAGTCGCAAGGTTAACATAACGCAGTGGAACGGTCAGTCCTGCTCCGAACCTTCTAGCACTTGCCTCCCAACAAGTTCCACTCTGCGGTCCAATCTGGCAATTCCTCAAGTACTAGGCTCTGCTTAGCTCCGGTGTCCCTCAGGATCATATTTTTCCTCTTAGGCCGCCTTCCACTGCTATCTCCCCCTCAGTCATAAATGGTTTAATGCTAACCACACGCCTTTTAACTTCGCTGTTCCTGGTACCTCTTATCTCACTATGGATATTATGAGGCTTTCCCAAAGCAAGAGTTAATGCAGCTGAATCTGAGGTATTTTTACACTGAAATTTGACATGACCTGTTTCCCCACATGCACAACGTCTCCCTGGCGGCCTCTTCTGCCAACCCTCAGGTCTGTTAGAACCCGACTGTGACTTAGTACCATTTGTTCGTGGTTGACCTTGCACCTTATCACCCACATTCTGCTTATGATGATAATTTGAACCTTGCATTGAACACTTCGCTTGGTTTGGCTGACCTTTGTCAATGGACTGATATCTAGATAATTTGTTCCACTCTGTTTGATGTCTCTTCCCTGGACATTCTTTATGGAACTGCCAGTTGATCTCGCAAACGTACAGCCTCTTTAGATCCTCAACTTTGTCCTTGTTGACTTCATATTTGATATCAGGATGAACTAAATCTTTAAAATGCTCCAGCAAAACCTCAAGAACATCTCTGGTAAGAACCTCGAGGACATCTGTGGTGGAAACCTTCTAGGAAATCTGTAGCAAGAGCCTCAGGTGACACTGGTGGTGGTACCCCAGGCGTTACCCCCCACCCCTGCATCACGTGACCGCTTTCATCAGGACGTAGTTTCAGCCACACAATCTCCCACATTCCTGAATCATCTGCTGTCCCTCACAACCACTCTGCTATCATCGCTCTCTTCTTTCTTTCATTCCTTACTCCCTCCTCCTCCTCCTCCTGAAGTCTTAGATTTATAGTGAATCTTGCGTCACCATCAGGAATACCAAGCCTCCAACCACAAGGCGGAGAGCGGAGGATGTTTCTATATCCTTTCAAGGGACAAAATTGGTACTTCAATTATCGGCTGCTCCGGCGAGGACTCTTCCATCTTTGATGAGGCTGTGCGAATGTGTGGTTTTCCACCTTGCCTAATAAACCAAGAAAACCCGCAGAATGATGTATTTCGGGCTTTGTGTTTGAGTGTGTGTGATCACTATGTGTGAATTCCAGGAAAGAGTTTTACATTCGTGTTGCCCCATCTCTCAACCTTGTGAATATGTACCAAGTCTTTCACTGTTATGTACGTGTGTGTTTGTGTGTGTGATATACAGAAACATGGAGGAGGATAAATGTAAACACAAACTGATAAACAAATGAATGCTACGGGGCACTCATGCGGGACTGGTGGCACAGATGGCGGCCTGACGTGACATTCTTCACCCACCTGGGGTTGGGTGGGCCAGGGACCACCTCCCGGTCACCCCCGTATCAAACAAGGGAACCGCCAGTAAGAACTGACGTTCACTCAACAATCCTATTTTATCTATCAAACGTCAGGAGGTTAATCCACCAGGTGACTGACAGCCGACAGCAATAAGCGAGCAGTGTCAACACCCCGGCTGACAGCTGACAAAGGTAGAGGGTCGGTTTAGCCCATGAGTCATGAGACCTGAACGAGAAAGGTGAGACAAAACGAACGAAAAACGATGATGAGTGAAATGAAGTGCGACAATATGTGATGGGTCTGTGGCTACGACCAGTCTCTTAACCCTCCAATCACCTCTCCCACTATTATAATTACCCCTCTCGTTTCTCTCTCTACTACTCGTTTGAAGACCCCTCCCATTATCCTACTTTTGCCCCTCCCATTATTTCTCTCATTATCCATCCAACTACCCACCCCACTACCTCAACCCATTCCACTACCCCCTCCAAATACCACTCCTTCTATTCCCTCCAGATACTCCTCATACTACCACCTTAAAATACCCCTCCCTCTACCCCTGCAAATACCTTTCCCACTACCCCTCAAACTGCTCCTTAAACTGCCCCTCCAAATATCCCTTCAAGTTCCCCTTAAACTAGCCTTCCCCACTATCTCTCCTGCTACCTCTTCCACCACCCCTTCCATTACCCCTCCCACTAATCCTCTTACTACCCCACCCCCCCTCTGACCACTCCTTTTACTTCCCCCATAATCCCTCCAACCATCCCTCCAACTACCTCTCTCCATACCCCTTCATCAGCCCCTCTCCAACCCCTCTTCTGTCCTTCACCCTACTCCGCCACCCACCCCTTCCTTACCCATACCTCCACCATTTCCTCATCCCCACCCCATGCTTTTCCCTAACCTCACTATCCTTTCTCCTATCATTCCCTCTGTCCTTCTACAACTTCTCCCCCTGCCTCCCCTATCCCTTCTTCTATCCTTTCCCTGCTCCATCTCCTACCCTTCCCTTACCTATACTCCTACCCTTCCTAATACCCGTCCTCCTATGCATCCTCATTTTCTACCTTTTGCCTATCCTCGACCCCTACCCATACCCAAATCCCTTACCCTACTTCTACCTCTTAACTTATCCCTCATATCATCCCTACTCTAACCCTTTTTAACTCCTCCGTTTACCTTACCTTTACTTTTCGATAGCTTCGGTGTTCTAAACTCACACCTGGACCTGAGGTCGAGCTACAAAGTAGGTCGTTGGTCGACAAAGTTGCTGGAGGCCGCGGTCCGCAGGCCTACTTAACGACCACGGACTGGCTTGTTAGGCAAGCTTTGTAGATGCTTATCCAGGGTCGTCTATAATTTCTGAACTGGACATCTCATCGTGTTCCTGATAGCTGCAGGTAATATGCTGAAGTCCTGCGTCCTGGATGTTTAAGCTGCCTTCTCTTGTGCTTATCACAAGTTTTGATTTCAGTGGCAATAGTGTACAGTGTTCGATGCATGTCATGCCAGTAGGAAATCATTTTTGAGTAAAAGTTGGAATCCTTGCCTTCAAGGATTTCATCAGACGTGAATCATGATATACGGCTCCTCTCCCGTCTACAATGCAGAATATAGTCTGAATGAATTCACTCGTTCCCAGTACTTCAGGTCCTTTGCAGCGTCAGTGTGGCTGTAAAAGGTCTTTGAACATTTTCTGAATCTGCGACACCAGCCATCCTGAAAAGTAATGGTAGCACACACCAGTATTCTCCAACCTTCCATCGTTTTGGAATAAGTTTTGTTGTGTTAGCTGAAGATAAAATCACCAGATATTAATACTCCAAGGTATTTTCATATCGTTCAATCGTGTTGCAATGGCGTCTACACCTTCTTGGTATTATGTACCCATGTTTATCGTTTCTTCATTCTCCCCACACCGGCGGACTTGAGATTTCTCGCCCGTGAACAGTATGTTGTAGTCGGTTGCCCCGTGAAGTATCGTTACGTCTCTTTGTAGTCTCTCAATATATCCAATTGATGGGATCTTCTCACCTCTAGAATCATCCACAAAAGGTAATATTGAAACCATAACTCAAATTTGAGTCGGATGCAGACATGAGAATGAGGACCACTAGGGGTGCAAATATAGTTCCTTTGGGAACTGTGATTTTGCCGTGGAGACCCCAGAACTAGCCTGTTCGTTAAAGAACTGTATATCCAACTGAGGGAGGCGATATCTTCTCCCCTAAACCATGCTGTCTTTCACCTAAGGAATTTCTCTTCCATAGAGTGTCATCCGCTACTTTCCAATAAACTTTTTTGGAACTTTATGCATCACACTCATTAATGAACCTAGTTGTTTGTTCAATGCCTATTTCCAGTCTCCTTTCTTACATAAAGGTATTATGTTTGCCCCTGTTCCATTCCCTTGGCACGATGCCTCTCTTCAGTAATTCAAGTGGTGTATCTAGCGTATCTGCACACCTCTTTAACACATATGATGAAATTTCATCAGACCATGAGCCTTATAAAGGGGAGAACAAATGAAGGAAGGCTGCAGCCACTGGCATCCCTACTCGTGCTGTTATGTGTAATGCACCAAAACCACAGCTCCCTATCCACAACCAGGCCCACAGACCTTTCCATGGTTTAGCCTGGACACTTCACATTCCTTGGTTTAGTCCATTGACAGCACGTTGACCCCTGTATACAACATCATTCCAATTCACTCACTCCCATGCACACCTTTCACCCAAAATATCTCCGTAATTTCCTAAACCTCCTCCTCATTCCACTTTATTGGTGTTGGGGTTATGGTGTCTCTCAATGTGAAAAGACATTTGGACTTATTATTGATTTCATCACATATCCCTATATCATCCTCAACAATTTTCACACTGGAATCCCTTAGCCTGATTAGTTACTCCTTGACTGACAACTGACTGTTGATGAATTTAAGCAAAAGTCTTGGATTTTCAGCTGCTTTGTCCTGTTGTCCACAATGTTCTTTTCAAAAATTCTTTGTTCCTCTTTTCTTATCCTGCTGTACTCGTTCCATGCTCTCTTAAAAACCTTGCAAATGCTAGCTGGCTAGAATGTCATTTATATATTCACCACTGCACATCTCGAAGTTCCTTTGCTTTATGACATCTTTTATTTAACTCTTCCTTCCCTCTTTTTTACCTTTCCCTCTGTATTTGAAGCTTGAGGTACCCATGCCTCTACTCCTTCATTGTAAATTTCTCAGAACCTCTCACCACAAAACCTTGGATCCTGGTTCCTGGCTTCTGAAATCCATTTTAAAGTATATGTTACCCTAGAAAATATTGAAGTTAGTGTGGTTTCTGCGATTGTATTTCCTTGTTATATCTTGTCTCATTTCTGCTCTTTTAATGTCCTCTATTACCACATACTCAAACTTGAGCATTACTTGATCACTTCTTCCAAATGGTGCATTGTATATAATGTTCTCGATATCTATGTTAGTGTGAGTGAAGATAGCATTTATTAAATGATGGTGTATCAGTCCCTTTCATCCTTGCACCTTTTTTGACACTTTGGTATCAGAAATTTTCCGATATACTCTAAAAAATTGTTATACACTTTAAAACCTGTGTTTCCATGATTCCCTATTATCAAGAGAAACAATATTCCTCCAGTCTGTCTTTCTGTAATTGAAATCCCCTTTTATAAGTACTTTCTCGTCTCTTAACAAGTGAGCGTTTCACTGCTTCATATACCATCCTGATTGTTCTTTCATTG
>JAUUEC010154353.1:0-16714 GCA_032361885.1 Panulirus marginatus
GCTCACATTACCGGCATATGGCATTTTACAGAACCTTACAGTACAAACACGGAGGTATATGAACACGAATATAGTGCATACGGCCGAGCAGGATCATAGAACACATAATACACTTCATAAGCCAGGATTCGAACCAAAATCCTTTTGCGTTGTATGCGGGACCGCTAAGGATAGGATATGATCACCCCTAATTGGGAAATAACTATTTGATTACACGTAATCGATTATCCTTCGTCTCTTGTCCAGTAGCAACGAGATCTACATCGGTCAAATCCCATCAAGCTCACATTAGCAGCAGTTAGCATTTTACAGAACCTTACTGAAAGAAACGTGGAGTGTTATCAACACGATTATAGTGCATATGAACCCGCAGGATCATAGAACGCATAATGCACTCCAAAAGCCAGGATTCGAACCAAGGGCCTTTTTGCGTAGACGGGACCGTTAACGGCAAGGCTGTGATTGCCCCTATTAGGGAAATACCTATACGATTACAAGTAATCGAATACCCTTCGACTCACATCCATGAGTAATAGGACCTACACCAGTCAAATAACATTAGGCTCACATTATCATCAGTTAGCATTTTACAGAAACATTCTGTAAAAGCGAGAAGGTAAATGAATATGAATATAGTGCATATGAATGCACACTTTCATAGAACACATAATGCCTTTCAACATCCTGGATTTGAACCCAGGACCTTTGCGTGGTAGATGGAAGCACTAACGGCTCTGCTATGATCGCCCCTAATAGGGAAATAACCATGCGATTATAAGTAATTGATTACCCTTCGTCTCACATCCATGACCCAGTGAGATTAGATCGATCAAATCCCATCATGTTTACATTAGGAGGTAGCATATTTTAGAGGACTTTATTGTCAAACGTTGCGGTATATCACCACTAATATAGTGCATGTAAATGATAGCTTTCATAGAAAACTTAAAGTCCTCTAATGGCAAAGACTGGAACCTGGAACTTTTTGCGTGGTAGTTGGGATCGCTAATGGCTTGGCTATGATCGCCTCTAATTGGGTAGTAACTATTCTCTCACAAACAATCGATTACCCTTCATCTCATACAGGAGCAACGGGACCTACACCGGTCAAATTCCATTAGGTTCACATTACAAGAAGCCAGCATTTTACAAACCTTACTTTACAAACGCGGAGGGTTAAGAACACGAATATAGTGCATATGAACGCGCATAATCATAGAACACATAATACCCTCCAACACCCATGATTCGAACGCAAGAAATTTATCGTGGTAGACTGAATATATGACGTCTAGGCCATAATCGCCCCTAGAAAGGGAAATTTCTAATCGATTACAAGTAATCGAATATTCTAAGTCTCATATCATGAACAACGGGATCTACACCAGTCAAATCCCATCAGGCTCACGTTACTAGCAGCTAGCATTTTACAGAACCTTAATGTACAAACGCAGAGTATATGAACACAAATATAGCGCATACGAAAGCAAAATCTCATAGAGCACATAATAACCTCTAACTGCCGAGATTCAAATCCAGGACATTTTGCTTGATGGACGGGAACTCTAACGGCTAGGCTATGATTACCCCAAATAGGGAAGTAACAATTTCATTAAATGTAATCGAATACCCTTCGTCTCATATCCATGAGCAACGTGGTCTACACCGGTCAATTCACACCTGGCTCACTTTACCAGCAGCTATTATTTCACAGAACCTTTCCATACAAACGCGGAGCTATATGAAAACGAATAGGGTGCATATGAACGCGCACTTTCATAGGGCACATAATACCCTCAAGCAGCCAGGATTTGAACTCAGGACGTTTTGCGTGGTAGATGGGAACGCTAACAGCTTGCCTATGATCGCGGCCTTTTCTACTCTATCACAAGTAATCGAATACCCTTCGTCTCATATCCCTGTGCAACGTGGTCTACACCGGTCAAATCCCATCAGGCTCACTTTACCAGTAGCTGCTAGTTTGCAGAAACTTCCTGTATAAACGCGGACGTATATGAAGACGAATATGGTGCATATGGACGAGCACTTTCATAGAACATATAATATCTGCCAACAGCTAGGATTTGAACCCAGTACATTTAGTTTTGTAGTTGGGAACTCTAACGGTTTGGCTATGATTGCCCCTAATAGCGTAATAAAATTTCGATTACAATTAATCGAATACCCGTCCTGTCATATCCATGAGCAACGGGATCTACACCGGTCAAATCCCAGCATGCTCATATAAGCAGCAGATAGCATTATACAGAACCTTACGAAACAAACGCGGAGGGTTATTGACACGAATATTGTGCATATGAAAGCCCACTTTCATAGAACACATAATACACTCCAACAGCCAGGATTCGACCGATAGTCCTTTTGCGTAGTAGACGAGAACCCTAACGGTTGGCCTACGATCAGCCATAATAGGGAAATAACTTCGATTACAAGCCATCGAACACTCTTCGTCTCATATTCTTGAGCAACGGGGTCTACACCGGTCAAATCCCATCAGCCTCACTTTATCTGCAGCTCTCGTTTTTCATAATCTGACGGAACAATCCCGATGGGTATGAACACGAATAAAGTGCATATCAACGCAAACTCTTATAGAGCATATAATATCCTCAAACAGCCAGGATTTGAATCCAGGACCGTATGCGTGGTTGTTAGGAACGCTAACAGTTTGGTTATTATCGCCCCTAATAGGGTAATAACTATTAGATGAAAAGTAATCGAATATCCTTCGTCTCATATCCATGAGCAACTGGAACTACACCGGTCAAATCCCAACAGGCTCACATTACCAGCAGTTAGCATTGATCAGAACCTTATTGTACAATCACGGAGGTACATGAACAAGAATATAATGCATATAAACGCGCACTTTCATACAGCATATAATGCCCTCCAACAGAGAGGATTAGAACCCAGGATCTTTTGTGTGATAGTTGTGAAGGCTACTGGCTTGGCTATGATCGCCTCTAATAGTGTAATAACTATTCGGTTGCAATTAATCGAATACCCGTCGTCTTATATCCATGAGCACCGGGGTCTACGCCGGTCAAATCCCATTATTCTCACATTTCCAGCAGTCAGCATTTTACTGAACCTTACTGCACAAACGCAGAAGTATATTAATAAGAATATAGTGCATATGAAAGCGGAATATCATAGAACGCATAATAACATCCAACAGCCAGGATTCGAACTTAGGACGTTTTGCTTGATGGACGGGAACGCTAACGGCTAGGCGGTGATTGCTCCCAATGCAGATATAATTATTTGATTAAAGGTAATCGAATACCCTTCGTCTCATATCTACACCGGACAAATCCCATCAGGCCCACTATACCAAAAGGTATTATTTTACAGAACTTTCTTGTACAAACGCGGAGGAATATGAACACGAATATGGTGCATATGGGCGGGCACTCTCATAGAGCACATTACACCCTCAAACAGCCAGGATATGAACCCAGTGCATTTTACGTAGTAGTTAGGAACGGTAATGGCTTGGCAATGATTGCCACTAATAGGGAAATAACAATTCGATTACAAGCAATCGAATACCTTTCGTCTCACATCCATGAGTATCGGAGTCGACACCGGTCAAAATCCATCAGGCTCACATTACCAGCAGCTCGCATTTTACAGAACCTTCCTGTACAAACTAGGAGGTACAGTATATAAAAACGAATCTAATGTAAATGAACCCGCACTTTCAGGAAACGCATAATGCCTTCCAACTGCAAGGACTCAAACCCGGGACCTTTTTGCGTGGTAACTGGGAACGCTAGCGCTATTGTATAATAGCTTCGAACGGATAATAACTATTCGATTACAAGAAATCGAATACCCTTCGTGTCACATCCATGACCGACTGGATTAAGACCGGTCAACTCCAATCACGCTTACATTACCAGCATCTGGCATTTTACAGAACCTTGCTGCACAAACGCTGAGCTATATGAACAAGAATATGGTGTACATGGACGCGCACTTTCATAGAGCACATAATACCCTCAAACAACCAGGATTTGAACCTAGGACCTTTTGCGTGGTAGTTGTGAACGCTAACGGCCTGGCTATGCTCGCCTTTGATAGGGTAATAACTATTCGATTACAAGTCATCGAATACCCTTTGTCTCATATCCATGAGTAATGGGATCTATATCGGTCAAATCCCATCAAGCTCATATTACCAGCAGTTATCATTTTACTGGACCTTACTGAACAAACGCGGAGGGTTGTCAACAAAATTATAGTGCATATGGACGCTCATTCTCATAGAACACTTAATACACTCCAACAGTTTTGCGTGATAGACGAGAACGCTAACGGTTAGGCTATGATCACCCCTAATAAGGAAATAACAATTCGATTATAAGTCATCGAACGCTCGTCATCTTACATTCTTGTACAGCGAGGTCTACACCGGTCATGTTCCATCAGCCTCACTTTAACAGCAGCTCATGTTTTACAGAAACTAACTGAATAATCCCAGAGGGTAAGAACACGAATAGAGTGCATATCAACAAGAACTTTCTTAGGGCACATAATACCCTCAAACAACCAGGATTTGAACCGAGGATATATTGCGTGGTAGTTGGGAACGCTAACAGCTTGTCTATGATCGCCCATAGTAGGACAATAAGTATTCGAATATAAGTAATCGAATACCCATCGTCTCATATCCACGAGCAACTGGATGTACACCGGTCAAATCCCATAAGGTTCACATCTCCAGCAGTTAGCATTTTACGGAACGTTATTGAACAATCGCGGAGGTATATGAATACGAATATAATGCATATGAGTGCGCACTTTCTCAGAACACATAATGCTCTCCAATAGCCAGGATTTGAGCCCAGGACCTTTTGCGTGGTAGTTGTGAACGCTAAGGGTTTGGGTATTATCGCTTCTAATAGAGTAATAACTATTCGATTACAAGCAATCGAATACCCTACGTCTCATATCCACGAGCAACGGGGTCTAAACCGGTCAAATCCCATAAGGCTCGCAATACCAGCGGCTAGCATTTTACAGAACCTTACTGTACAATCGCAAAAGTATATGTAACACGAATATAGTGCATATGAAAGCAGGATATCATAGAATATATAATATCTTCCAACACCCAGGATTCGATACTAGGACGTTTTGCTTGATGGACGGGAACGCTAACGTCTAAGCTATGATTGACAAAATGGGGAAATAACAATTTGATTAAAGGTTATCGAATACCCTTCGTGTCATATCCATGATCAACGTAGTCTACACCGATCAAATTACATCAAGCTCACATTCCCAACAGCAAGCATTTTACAGAATCTATCTGTACAAAAGCAGAGGTACAGTATATAAACGCGAATATAATGTAAATGAACACGAACTTTCAGAAAACGCTTAATTCCTTCCAACTGTAAGGACTCTAACCCGCGACCTTTTGCGTGGTAATTGGGAACGCTAACGGCTATTGTACGATAGCCTCGTATTGGCAATAACTATTTGATTACAAGTAATCGAATACCCTTTGTGTTACTTCCATGACCAATTTGCTTTAGACTGGTCATTTCCAAACAGGCTCACATTACCAGCATCTGGCATTTTAGAGAACCTTACTCTACAAACGCAGATGTAAAAAACACGAATATAATGCATGCGAACGCGCAGGTTCATAGAACCCAACACTCTTCATAAGCCAGGATTATAACCAAGGTCCTTTTGCGTGGTAGACGGGACCGCTAACGGCCAGGCTATGATAGCTTGTAATAGGGAAATAACTTTTCGATTATTCGTCATCGAATTTTTTGTCTCAAATTCTTCAGCAACGGGGTCTGCACCGGTCAAATCCCACCACGCTCACATTACCAGCAGTAAGCATTTAACAGAACCTTACTGTACAAACCTGGAGGCACAGTATATAAAAAACGAATGTAATGTAAATGAACATTCGCTTTCAGAAAACGCATAATGCCTTCCAACTGCAAGGACTCGAACCCGGGACCTTTTGCGTGGTAATTGGGAAAACTAACGGCTATTTTACGATCGCCTCTAATGGCTATTAACTATTCGATTACAAGTAATTGAATACCTTTCGTGTCACATTCATGACCAATATGCTTTAAACCGGTCAATTCCAAACAGACTCATACTACCAGCATCTAGCATTCTAGAGAACCTTACTATACAAACGCATACGAACGCGTAGGTTCATAGAACACAATACTCTTCATAAGCCAGGATTCGAACCAAGGTCCTTTTGCGTGGTAGGTGGGACCGCTTACGGTCAGGCTATGATCGCCCGTGATAGGGAAATATCTTTTCGATTACAAGCAATCGAATATCCTATGTCTCATATCCATGAGGAGCAGGGTCTACACCGGTCAAACCCATAAGGCTTACATCACCATCAACTAGAATTTCACAGAAAGTTACTGTACAAACGCAGAAGTATATGAACACTAGTATAGTGCAGATGAAAGAAGAATTTCTTGCAACACATATTAACCTCCAGTAGCCAAGATTCCAACCCAAGACGGCTAGGGTATGATTGCTATAAAGAGGGAAATAATTATTTGATCAAAGGTAATCGAATACCCATCGTCTCATATCCATGATCAAAGTGGTCTATACCTTTCAGGTCTCATCAGGCTCACTTTACCAGAAGGTATTATTTTACAGAACTTTCCTGTATAAAAGCGGAGCTATATGAATGAGAATATAGTGCATAACAACGGGAACTTTCATATAACACATAATAACTTCAAACAGCCAGGATTTGAACCAAGGACGTTTTGCGTGGTAGTTCGGAACACAGACGACTTGGCTATGATCGCCCCTAACAGGGTAACAGTTATTCGATTACAAGAAATTGACTACCCGTCGTCTCATATCTATGAACAAAGGGATGAACACCGGTCAAATCTCATCAAGCTCATATTAGATGTAGTTAGCATTTTAAAGAACCTTATTGAACAAACGCAGAGGGTTATCAACAGGAATATAGTGCATATGAAAGAGCACTTTCATAAAACACACAATAAACTCCAACAGAAAGGATTTTATCCAAAGTACTTTTGCGTGGTAGACGGGAACGTTAACGGTTAGGCTATGGTCACCCCTAATAGGGAAATAACTATTCGATTATAAGTCTTCGAACGCTCATCGTCTAACATTCTTGAGCAACGGAGTTTACACCAGTCAATTCCCATCAACCTTACTTTACCAAATGCTCTCGTTTTACAGAACCATACTGAACAATCACGGAGGGTATGAACACGAATATAGTGGAAATGAACGCGAACTTTCATAGAACACATAATACCCTCAAGCACACAGGATTTGAAACCAGGACCTTTTGCGTGATAGTTGGGAATGCTAACCGCTTGCCTGTGATCGCCCCTAATAGGGAAATAATTATTCGATTACAAGTAATACAATATCATTCGTCTCATATCCATGAGCGACGGGGTCTACACCGGTCAAATCCCATCAGGTACACATTACACGCAGTTAGTATTTTGCAGAACCTTATTGTACAATCGCGGAGGTATATGAACACGAATATAGTGAATATGAGAGAGCACTTTCATAGAACACATGATGCCCTCCAACAACAAGGATTTGAACCTAGGACCTTTTGCCTTGTAGTTGTGAACGCTAACGGCTTGGCTATATTCGTCTCTAATAGGGTCATAACTATTTTATTACAAGTTATCGAATACCCAAAGTCTCATATCCATGAGTAACAGGGTCTTCACCTGACAAATCCCGTCATGCTCACAATACCAGCAGCTAGTATTTCACAGAACCGTACTGTACAAACGGAGAAGTATATGAACATGAATATAGCGCATATGAGCGCGGAATATCATAAAACACAAAATAACCTCCAAGAGCCAGGATTCGAATTTAGGACGTTTTGATTGATGGACGGGAACGCTAACGGATGGGCTATGATTGCCCCAAATAGGATTGCCCCAAATAGGGAAATAACTGTTGATCAAAGGTAATAGGATACCCTTCGTCTACACCGGTCAAATCCCATCAGGCTAATTTTACCAGGAGCTAAAAATTTACGCAACCCTTCTGTACTAACGCGGAGCTCTATGAACAGGAATATGGGGCAAATGGACGCGTGCTTTCAGAGAGCATATTATACCGTTAAACAGCCAGGATTTGAAGTCAGTACGCTCTACTTGGTTGCTGGGAAAGTTAACAGTCTGGCTATGATCGCCCCCGATAGGGTATTACCGATTCGATTACAGGCAGTTAACATTTTACAGATCCTTACTGAACAAACGCGGAGGGTTATCAACACGAATATTGTGCAGATGAACGCCCACTTTCATAAAGCACAAAATATACTCCAACAGCCAGGATTCGACCTAAAGTCCTTTTGCGTGGTAGACGAGAACCCTAACGGTTAGGCTATGATCACCCGTAATAGGGTAATAACTATTCTATTATGTCATCAAACACTCCTCGTCTCACATTCTTGAACAACGGGTTCTACACCAGACATCCATCAGCATCATTTTGGCAGCAGCTCTCGTTTTAAAAAATCGGAACATTCCCGGAATGTATGAACACGAATATAGTGCATGGCAAAGCGACCTTTCATAGAGCATATAGTAACCGCAAACAGCCAGGATTTGAACCTGCCAAATATCCTAGGCTCACATTACCGGCGGCTAGTATTTTACTGAATCTTACTGTACAAACGCAAAAGTATATGAAGAAGAATATATTGCATATGAACACGGAGTATCATAGAACACACAATAATCCCTAACAGCAAGGATTCGAACCTAGGACGTTTTGCTTGATGGACGAGAACGCTAACGGCTAGATCATGATTGCTCCAAATGAGTAAATAACTTTTGGTTAAAGGTAATAGAAAACCTTCGTCTCTTATCCATGATCAACGTGTATACACCGGTTAAATCCCATCAGACTCACTATACCAGATGGTATTATTTTAAAGAATCTTCCTGTACAAACGCGGAGGAATATGAACACGATTATGGTGCATATGGACGCGCACTTTCATAGAGCACATTATACCCTCAAACAGCCAAGATTTGAGCTCAATTCGTTTTGCTTGGTTGTTGGGACCGCTAACGACATGGTTATGATCACCCCTCATGGAGTAATAGCTATTTGATTACAAATAATCGAATACCCTTCGTCTCAAATCCATTAGCATCGGGATCTATACAGGTCAAATTCCATCAAGCTCAAATTAGCAGCAGTTAGCATTTTGCAGATTCTTACTGAACAAACGCAAAGAATCATCAACACGAATATTGTACAGAGGAACGCCCACTTTCACAGAAAACATAATACGCTCCAACAGCCAGGATTCGAACCAAAGTCAATTTGCGTGGTAGAGAGAACCTTAACCGTTAGGCTATGATCACCCATAATAGCGAAATAATTATTCTGTTATATTGCATCGAACATTCCTCGTCTCACATTCTTGAACATAGGGGTCTACACCAGACAAATTCCATCAGCCTCATTTTACCAGCAGATCTTGTTTTAGAGAAACTTACTGAACATTCCCGGAGGGTATGAACACGAATATGGTGCATATCAAAGCGACCTTTCATGGAGTATATAGTACCCGCAAACTGCCAGGATTTGAACCCAGAACATTTTGCGTGATAGTTGGAAAAAGTTGTCGGTTTGGCTATGATCGCCCCCGATAGGATAATAACTATTCGATTACAAGTGCTCGAATATCCTTCGTCTCATTTCCATGAGCATTGGGGTCTACACAAGTTGAATCCCATTAGGCTCACATTACCAGTATCTAGCATTTCACACAACCTTACTGTACAAACGCGGAGCTAAATGAACACGTATTTGGTGCATACGGACCGCAATTTCATAGAAAGCATAATACCCTGAAACAGATAGGATTTCAACCAAGGACGTTTTGCGTGGTAGTTCTTAACGCTAACGACTTGACTATGGTTGCCCCAAATAAGGTAATAGCTATTCGGTTACAAGTAATCAACTACCCGTCGTCTCATATCTATGAGCAACGGGATCTACACCGGTCAAATCCCATCAAGCTCGTATTACCATCAGTTAACATTCTAGAGAACTTTTTTGACAAACAGTGAGGTATATGAACACAAATATAATGAATATGAACGCGCACTTTCATAGAACACATAATGAATGCCCTCTAAAAGCCAGTATTAGAACCCAGAACCTTTTGCGTGGTAGTTGTGAACGCTAACGGCTTGGTTATGATCTCCTCTAATAGGGTAATAACTATTCTATTACAAGCAATCGATTACCCTTCGTCTCATATCCATGAGCAACGGGATCTACACCGGTCATATCCCATTAGGCTCACATTACCAGACACTATCATTTTACACAACATTACTGTACAAACGCGGAGCTAAATGAACACGTAATTTGTGCATACGGACCGCAATTTCATAGAATGCATAATACCCTGAAACAGCTAGGATTTGAACTGAGGACGCTCTGCATGGTAGTTCGGAACGCTAATAGGGTAATAACTATTCGATTGCAGGTAATCGACAACCCATCGTCCTCTATCTATGAGCAACGCGATCTACCCTGGTCAAATCCCATCAAGCTCACATTAGCAGCAGTTAGCATTTTACAGAACTTTACTGAACAAACGCGGAGGGTTATCAACACGAATATTGTGCATATGAACGCGCACTTTTATAAAACACAATAAACACTAAAAGAAGGGATTTGAACCAAAGTACTTTTGCGTGGTAGACGGGAACGTTAACGGTTAGGCTATGGTCACCCCTAATAAGGAAATAACTATTTGATTATAAGTCATCGAACGCTCATCGTCTAACATTCTTGAGCAACGGAGTTTACACCAGTCAGTTCCCATCAACCTTACTTTGCAAGCTTCTCCTGTTTCACAGAACCTTACTGAACAATCTCGATGGGTATGAACACGAATATTGCGCATATGAACGCGAACTCTTATAAAACATATAATACCCTCAAAAAGCCAGGATTTGAAACCAGGACATTTTGCGTGGTAGTTGTGAACACTAATGGCTTGGCTATGATCACCTCTAATAGGGTAACAACCATTCAATTACAAGGAATCGAATGCCCTTTGTCTCATATCCATGAGCAACTGGATCTATTCTTGTCAAATCCCATAAGGCTCACATTACCAGCAATTAGCATTTTACACAACCTTTTTGTACATTTGCGGAGGTATATGAACACGAATATAATGCATATGAGAGAGCACTTTCATAGAACACATGATGCCCACCAACAACAAGGATTTAAACCTTGGACCTTTTGCGTGGTAGTTGCGAATGCTAACGGCTTGGCTATGATAGCCTCTAATAGAGTAATAGTTATTCGATTGCAGGCAATCGATTACTCTACGTCTCATATCCTTGAGCAACGGGGTCTACACCTGTCAAATCCTAGCAGGCTCACAGTACCAGCAGCTAATGTTTTATAGAACCATACTGTACAAACGCAGAAGCATATGAACAAGAACATATTGCATTATAATTAATCGAATACCCATCGTCTCATATCCATGAGCAACGGGATCTGCACCGATCAAATCCCATCAAGATCATATTAGCAGCAGTTAGTATTTTACAGACCCTTGCTGAACAAACGCGGAGGGTTGTCAACACGAATATTGTGCATATAAAGGCCCACTTTCATAAAACAAATAATACACTCCAACAGTCAGGATTCGAACCAAAATCCTTTTGCACAGTAGACGAGAACCCCAAGGCTAGGCTATGATCGTCCCCTAATAGGGAAATAACTATTCGATTAGAAGTAATCGATCATTCTTCGTCTCATATCCATGAGAAACGGGATCTACACCGCTCAAATCCCATCAGCCTCACATTACCAGCTGCTAGCATTTTACAGAACCTTACTGTAAAAACACAGAAGGATATGAGCGCGAGTATAGTGCATATGAACGGGAAATTTCTTGGAACACATAATAACCTCCAACAGTCAGGATTCGAACGCAGAAAGTCTTGCTTGATGGACGGAAGCGCTAAAGACTAGGCTGTGATTGCCCCAAAGAGAGAAATAACTATTTGATTAAAAGTAATCGAATACCCTTCGTCTCACATCCCTGTGCATCGGGGTCTATACCGGTCAAATCCCTATCAGGCTCAAATCACCAGAAGCAAGCAAGCACTTTACAGAACATTACTGTACAAACGCGGTGGTACAGTATATAAAAAGGAATATAATGTAAATGAACCCGCACTTTCAGAAAACTCATAATGCCTTCCAACTGCAAGGATTCGAACCCGGGAACTTTTGCGTGGTAATTGGGAACGGTAAGGGCTATTGTGAGATCGTCTCTAACGGGTAATAACTATTCGATTACAAAAAATCGATTACCCATCGTCTCACATCCATGACCAAATGGGTTTAGAACGGTAAACTCCATCAGGCTAACATAATCAGGATCTGGCATTTTACAGAACCTGACTGTATAAACGCGAAGGTATATGGACACAAATATAGTGCATACGTACGCACAGGTTCATAGAACACATAATACACTCCAAATGCCAGGATTCGAACCAAGATCATTCTGCTTGGAAGACGGGACCGCTAACGGCTTGGCAATGATCGCCGCTAATAGGGAAATAACAATTCGATTACAAGCACCCTTTGTTATATTTACATGTACTCGCGACACTTCCAGATGCTTCTGGTAACATTGTACAAAGGTACCTAGTGACAGCATTAGGATCCCAATTCCTCTATCATGGATTAAAGTATTGAAACTGAAACTGAACTGATTACAAGCAATCGATTACCCTTCATCTCATATCTATCAGCAATGGGATCTACACCGGTCAAATCCCATCAAGCAACAGCAACATTTTACAGAACCTTACTGAACAAACCCGAAGGTATATGGACTCGAATATAGTGCATTCGGATATACAGGTTCATAGAACACATAATACACTCAAAAAGCCAGGATTCGAACCAATGTCCTTTTGCGTAGCAGACGGGAACGCTAACGGTTAGGCTATGATCTCCCCTAATATTGAAATATCTAATCGATTACAAATCATCAAACACTTGTCTCACATTCTTGAGCAACGGGGTCTACACCGGTCAAATCCCATAAGCCTCATTTTAACAGCAGTTAGCATTTTACAGAACCTTAGTGTATAGTCGCGGAGGTATATCAAAAGGAATATAATGCAAATGAACGTGCACTTTCATAGAAGACATAATACCCTCCAACAGCCAGGATTTGAACCCAGGGCCTTTTGCTTGGTAATTTTGAACGATAACGGCTTGACTATGATCGCCCCTTATAGAGTAATAACTATTCGATTACGAGTGATCCAATAACCTTCGTCTCATTTACATGAATAACATGGCTACACTAGTCAAATTCCATTAGGCTCACATTACCAGCATCTGGCATTTACACAACCATACTGTACAAACTCGGAGCTATATGAACACAAATATGGTGCATATGGACGCGTACTTTCATACAACACATATCTTCCAACAGATAGTGTTCGAACTCACGGCGTTCTTCGTTGTAGACGGGAAAGCTATCGGCTTAGCTGTCATCGCCCTTAATGGGAAATAACTATTAAATTTTAAGTAATCAAATACCCGTCGTCTCACATTCGTGAGCATCAGGGTCTGCAACGGTCAAATTCCATCAGGCTCACTTTACCTGTACAAACGCGGAGGTAGAGTATATAAGAACGAATAAAATGTTAATGAACCTGCACTCTCAAAAAACACGTAATGCCTTCCAACTGCAAGGACTCGAACTCAGGAACTTTTGCGTGGTAATTGGGAACGCTAACGGCTATTGTATGATTGTCTCTAAAGGGCTACAACTATTCGATTACAAGTAATCGATTACCCATCGTCTCACATTTACGACTAACCGGTTTTCGACCAGTCAACTCCATCATGCTCACATTATCAGGATCTGGCACTATTCAGAACCCCACTGTACAAACGAGGAGGTATATGAACACGAATATAGTGTTCGTTGTACGAACGCGCAGGTTCATAGAACACATAATATCTTCCATCAGCCAGGATTCGAACTCACGACGTTTTTCGTGGTAGATGGGAACGCAGTCTTCTAGGCTATTATCATCCTTAAAGGGAAATAACTATTCAATTACAAGTAATCGAATACCCATCGTCTCATATCCTTAAGCGTCGGGGCCTACACTGGTCAAATCCCATCGGGCCAGGATTACCAGTAGGAAACATTTTACAGAACCCTACTGTACAAAGGCGGAGGTACACTATGTAAAAACGAATATAATTCAAATGAATACGTACTTTCAGAAAACATAGAAAGCCTTCCAACTGCAAGGACTCGACCCCGGTACCGTTTGCGTGGTAACTGGGAACGCTAGCGGCGAGGATATGATCGTCTCTAATGAATAATAACTATTCGATTACAAGTATTCGAATACACTTCGTCGCACATCCATGACCAACTGGGATTAGACCGGTCATCTCCCATTAGGCTCACATTACCAGCATATGGAATTTTACAGAACCTTATTGTACAAACGTGGAAGTATGTGAACACGAATATAGTGCATAGGATTTGCGCAGATTCATAGAACACGTAATGTGCTCCAAAAGCCAGTTTTCAAGCCAAAATTCTTTCTGCGTGGTAGACGGGACCGCTAACGGCTAGCGTATGATCGCCCCTGTTAGGGATGTAACAAGTCGATTACAAGTAATCGAATACCCTTCGTCTCACATCGATGAGCAACGGGATCTACAACGCTCAGATCCCATCAAGATCATATTAGCAGCAGTTAGCATTTTATAAAACCTTACTGAACAAACGCGGAGGGGTATCAACATGAATATAATGCATATGAACGCCTGTTATAGCCTCTATCAGGGAAATGATTATTTGATTACAAGTAACAGAATGCCCTTCGTCGCTTATCCATGAACAACGGAATCTACACCGGTCAGATCCCATCAGGCTCACATTACCAGCAGCCAGCATTTTAATGAACCTTAATGTATAAACGCGCAGGTATATAAGTATGAATATGGTGCATATGAACGCACATTTTCATAAAGCACATAATGCCCTCCAGCAGCCAGGGATTTGAACCCAGAACCTTTTTCGTGGTAGCTGGGAACGATAACAGCTTGGCTGTGATCGCCCCTAACAGGGTAACAACTCTTCGAATCCAAGTAATCGAATACCCTTCGTATCATATCCATGAGCAACGGGGTAAACGCCGGACAAATCCCATCAGGCTCACACTACCAGCAACTAGCATTTTGCAGAACCTTACAGTACAAACGCAGAAGTACATGAACACGTATAAAATGTATGTAAACGCGCAGTTTCATAGAACACCTAATAATTTCCAACAGCCATGATTCGAACCCAGGACATTTAGCGTGGTATATGGGGACGCTAACCACTTGGCTATGAATACCCCAAATAGGGAAATTACTATTCCATTAAAGGTACTCGAATACCCATCGTCTCATATCCAAGTTCAATGTGGTTTACACCGGTCAAATCCCATCAGGCTTACTTTACCAGAAGCTATAATTTTACAGAACCTTACTGTACAATTCGGAGTTATATGAACAAGAATATGGTGCATATGAATGCGCACTCTCACACAACACATAATACCATCCAACAGCCAGGATTTGAGCCCAGCAAGTTTTGCGTGGTAGTTGAGAAGGCTAACGGCTTGGCAATGATCGCAACTAACAGGGTAAAAACTTTTCGATTACAAGTAATCGAATACCCATCGTCTCATATCCATGACAAACAGAGCTTATATCAATCAAATCCAATCAGGCTCACATCAATAGGTAGTATTTCTTAGAGGACCTCACTGTCAAACTTGAAGGTATATGAACACGAAAATAGTACATATGAACGTGCACTTTCATAGGATACATAAACTCCAAGAGCGAGGATTCGAACTCAGGGTCTTTTACGTGGTTAAAGGTAACGCTAACGGGTAAGGTATGATCGATCCTAAAGGGGAAATAACTCTTCGACTACAAGAAAACGAATACCCTTAGTCTCATATCAATGAGCAACAGGGTCTACGCCGACCAAATCCCTTCAGGCTCACTTTTCCAGGAGCTAGCATTTTACAGAAAATTAGAGTACATACGCGGAAGTATATGAACATGAATATATTCAAATGAACGCGTACTTTTATAGAATACACAATGCCCTCCAACAGCCAGGATTTGAACCCAGGACCTTTTGCGTGGTAGCTGGAAGCGATAACGGCATTGCTGTGATCGCCCTTATTTGCTTAATAACTAATAGATTACAAGGAATCCGATACCCTTCTTCTTATATCCATGACCAACGGTATTTCGAGCAGTCAAATCCCATCAGGGTCACATTAGTAGGTAATATTACTTAGAGGACCTTACTCTCGAACGTGGAGGTATATGAACAGGATATAGTGCATATGAACGTGCATCTCATAGAACAAATAATACCCTCCAATACCCACGATTCGAGCCCACGAGTTTTTTCCTGGCAGACGAGACGCTAACGGCTTGGCTATGATTGTTCCTAAAAGAGAAATTACTATTTGATTGCAAGTAATCGAACAACCTTCGTGTCACATCCATGATCAATTTGGTAAGAAACCGGTCAGCTCCA
>JAUUEC010154354.1:0-11024 GCA_032361885.1 Panulirus marginatus
ACTTCGGTCATGATTTTGATGATGTTAGCAAGGAGTTTGACGTTGATCATGACTTTGATGACATCAGCGAAGAATTTTTCGTCGATTAAGACTCTCATTAGGTCAGATAGATGTTTGACATCGGTAATGACTTTGATGCCGTCAGCGAGGTATTTGACGTTTGTCATGACTTCGATGACGTTATTGAAGTGTTTCACGTCGGTCATTACTTTGATGACGTTAGCGACGTTTTTGAAGTCGGTCATGACTTTCATATCTTCAGAGAGGAGTTTCTTATCGGTCATGACTTTGATAACTTCAGCGAGATGTTTCAGGTCAGTTATGTTTTTGATGACGAAGGCGATGAAACTGACGTTAGTTATGACTTTGATGACGTCAACAAGATATTTGACGTCTGTTATTACTTTGATGACGTCAGTGAGGTGTTTTACTATAGTGAACCTTTGGTGACGTCAGCGAGGAGTTTGACGTCGGGCCTGAATTTGATGGCGTCAGCGAGCAGATAGACGTCGGTCATGACTTTGATGAAGTGTGTTAGGTGTTTGACATCGGTCATGACTTTGATGACGTCACATTGGCGTTTGACTTCGGTCAAGACTTTCATTTTTCAGCGAGGCTTTTGACGTCGGTCATAGCTTTGATGACGTCAGAGAGGTTTTTGACGTCAATGATGACTTTGATGCCGTCAGCGAGGTGTTTGATGTGGTTCATGATTTTGATGACGTCAACGATGAAATTGATGACGGGCATGACTTAGATGACGTCAGCGAGGAGTTTTACGTCGGGTAAGACTTTCAAGACGTCAGCGAGGTGATTGACTTCTTTCCTAACTATGTTGAATTCAACGTGGAGTTTCATGTCGGCCATGACTTTGATGACCTCAGCGAAAACTTTGACGTCGATCATGACTTTCATGACGCTAGGGAGGTGTTTGACGTCAGGCATGCCTTCGATACCGTCCACGAGGTGTTTTGCGTCAGGCATCACTTTGATGTCGTAAGCGAGGAGTTTGACGTCGGTCATGACTTTGATCAAGTCTGTGAGGTGTTTGTTGTCGGTCATGACTTTGATAACGCCAGCGAGGATTTTGGTGTCGGTTATGACTTTTATGACGTTAGGGAGGTTTAAAACGTCGGTCATCACTTTGATGACGTCAGCGAGGTTTTTGACCTCATAAATGACTTTGATGCCGTCAACGAGATCTTTGACTTCGGCTATAACTATGATGGTATCAGCAAGGTGTTTGACATCGGGCATGACTTTGATGATGTCAGCGAGGAGTTTGACGTCGGGTATAACTTTGTCGACGTCAGTGAGGTTTTTGACGTCTTTCATGACTATGTTGACGTCAACGAGGAGTTTCATGTCGGGCATAAGTTTGATGACGTCAGTGAGAATTTTGACATCGGTCATGACTCTGATGACGTCTTCGAGGAATTTGACGTCGGTTATGACTTAGATGACGTTAGCGTAGAAATTGACATCGGTCATGACTTTGATGACAACAGCGAGATTTTTGAAGTCGGTCATGATTCTAACTGCCTGAGCGAGGAGTTTGACGTCGGTCATGATTTTCACGACCTCAGCGAAGTATTTGACGTCGGGCATGACTTTGACGGTGTCAGGGAGAAGTTTGACATCGGACAAGACTTTGATGACGTAAGTGAGGATTTCAATGTCGGTCAGATCTTTGATAACGTCAGCGATGAGATTTACGTTGGACATGACTTTGATGGTGTTAGTGAGGAGTTTGACTTCGGATATGACTTTGAAGATGTCAGCGAGGTGTTTGATATCAGTCATGGCTTTGATGACGTTAGTGAAGCGTTTCACGAAGAGCATGATTTTGATGATGTCATCGAGGTGTTTGACGTCGGCAATGATTTTGATGACATCAGTGAGGTATTTGTTGTCGATCATGACTTTTTGAGTAGGTCAGCGAAGTGTTTGAAGTCGGTGATAACTTTGATGACGTCAGCAAGAGGTTTGAAGTCGGTTATGACTATGATGATGTCAGCAAGGAGTTTCACGTTAGGAATGACTTAAATGACGTCACTGAGGTTTTTGACTTCGGTCATGATTTTGATGATGTTAGCAAGGAGTTTGACGTTGATCATGACTTTGATGACATCAGCGAAGAATTTGTCGTCGATTAAGACTCTCATGAGGTCAGATAGCTGTTTGACGTCGGTAATGACTTTGATGACGTCAGCGAGGTATTTGACGTTTGTCATGACTTTCATGACGTCATTGAAGTGTTTCACGTCGATCATTACTTTGATGACGTTAGCGACGTTTTTGAAGTCGGTCATGACTTTGATGGCTTCAGAGAGTAGTTTGTCATCCGTCATGACTTTGATAACTTCATCGAGGTGTTTTACGTCAGTTATGTTTTTGATGACGACGGCGATGAAATTGACGTTAGTTATGACTTTGATGACGTTAACGAGATGTTTGACGTTGGGCATGACATTGATGAATCAGCGAGGTATTTGATGTCTGCTATTACTTTGATGACGTCAGTGAGGTGTTTCACTATAGTAAACACTTTGATGACGTCAGCGAGGAGTTTGACGTAGGGCCTGACTTTGATGGCGTCAGCGAGCATATAGACGTCGGTCACGACTTTGATGAAGTCTGTTAGGTGTTTGACATCGGTCATAACTTTGATGACGTCACCTAGGCGTTTGATGTCGGTCATGACTTTCATGACGTTAGAGAGGTGTTTGTCGTCGGTCATGACTTTCATTTTTCAGCGAGGCTTTTGACCTCGGTCATAGCTTTGATGACATCAAAGAGGTTTTTGACGTCAATGATGACTTTGATGCCGTCAACGATGTGTTTGACGTAGGACGTGACTTTGATGACGTCAGTGAGGTTTTAACGTCGTTTATGACTTTGGTGGCGACAGTAAGATGTTTTACGCCATTCTTGAGTTTGATGGCGTCAGCTAGGGTGTTTGACGTCGGTTATGACTTTAATGACGTCAGCGAGGAATTTGTCGTCGGTTAAGACTTTGAGTAGGTTAGAGAGGTGTTTAACGTCTCCAATGACTTTGATGACGTCAGCGAGGTGTTTGACGTCTATCATGACTTTTATGACCTCAGCGAGGTGTTTGATGTCGGTTATGATTTTGATGACGTCAACGATGAAATTGACGACGGGTATGACTTAGATGACATCAGCGAGGAGTTTTACGTCGGGTATGACTTTCAAGACGTTAGCGAGGTGTTTGACGTCTCTCCTGACTATGTTGATTTCAACGAGGAGTTTCATGTTGGGCATAACTTTGTTGACGCTTGCGATAAGTTTGGTGTCGATCATGACTTTCATGACGTTAGGGAGGTGTTTGACGTCGGTCATGACTTTCATGACTTAAGCGAGGTGTTTGACGTCGGTCATGAATTTCATGATGTCAGCGAGGTTTTTGACATCAGGCATGCCTTTGATGCCGTCCACGAGGTGTTTTACGTCAAGGATCACTTTGATGTCGTCAGCGAGGAGTTTGACGTCGGTCATGACTTTGATCAAGTCTGTGAGGTGTTTGACGTCGGTCATGACTTTGATAACACCAGCGAGGAGTTTGACGTCATTTGTGAGTTTTATGACGTTAGGGAGATTTTAAACGAAGGTAATCACTTTGATGAAGTCAGCGAGGTTTTTGACCTCATACATGACTTTGATGCCGTCAACGAGATGTTTGACTTCGGGCATAACTTTGATGGTATCAACAAGGTGTTTGACGTCGGTCATGACTTTCATGACGTCAGCGATGAAAAGAAGGTAGGGCATGACTTTGATGACGTCAGCGAGGAGTTTGACGTCGGGTATGACTTTGGCGACGTCAGTGAGGTTTTTGACGTCTTTCATGACTATGTTGAAGTCTACGAGGTGTTTCACGTCGGGTATTATTTTGATGACGTCAACGAGAAGTTTGACATCGGTCATGACTCTGATGATGTCATCGAGGAGTTTGACGTTGGTCATGACTTAGAGACGTCACCGTAGAAATTGACATCGGTCATGACTTTGATGACAACAGCGAGATTTTTGAAGTGGGTCATGATTTTAATGGCGTGAGCGAGAAGTTTGACGTCGGTCATGATTTTCACGACCTCAGCGAAGTATTTGACGTCGGCCATGATTTTGATGGTTCCAGAGAGAAGTTTGACATCGGTCATGACTTTAATGACGTAAGTGAGGATTTCAATGTCGGTCAGATCTTTGATGACGTCAGCGATGAGATTTACGTCGGATATGACTTTGATGGTGTGAGAGAGGAGTTTGACATCGGATATGACTTTGAAGATGTCAGAGAGGTGTTTGACATCAGTCATGGCTTTGATGAAGTCAGCTCGGAGTTTTACGAAGAGCATGAATTTGATGATATCAATGGAGGTTTTTGACATCGGTAATGCTTTTGATGATATCAGCGAGGTATTTTTCGTCGATCATGACTTTTTGAGTAGGTCAGCGAAGTGTTTGACGTCGGTCATAACTTTTATGGCGTTAGCAAGAGGTTTGACTTCTTTCATGACTATGATGATGTCATCAAGGAGTTTCACGTCAGGAATGACTTAAATGACGTCAGTTAGGTGTTTAACTTCGGTCATGATTTTGATGATGTCAGCAAGGAGTTTGACGTCGAACATGACTTTGATGACATCAGCGAAGAATTTGTCGTCGGTTAAGAGTCTCAGTTGGTCAGAGAGGTGTTTGACGTCGGTAATGACTTTGATGGCGTCAGCGAGGTTTTTGACGTTTGTCATGACTTTCATGACGTCAGTGAAGTGTTTCACGTCGGTCATTACTTTAATAACGTTAGCGACGTTTTTAAAGTCGGTCATGACTTTCATGGCTTCAGAGAGGAGTTTGTCATCGGTCATGACATTGATAACTTCAGCGAGGTGTTTCACGTCAGTTATGTTTTTGATGACGACAGCGATGAAATTGACGTTACTTATGATTTTCATTACGTCAACGAGATGTTTGATGGCGGTCAAGACATTAATGCTGTCAGCGAGGTTTTTGACGTCGTTTATGACTTTGCTGGCGTCAGTGAGGTGTTTTACGTCGTTCATGACTTTGATGGCGTCAGCGAAGTGTTTGACGTCGATCATGACTTTGATGACGTCATCGAGGTGTTTAACGCCCTTCAAAACTTTGATGACGACAGAGATGAGAGTTACGTCTCTCATGACTTTGATGATGTTAGCGATGTGTTTGACATCGGTTATGACTTTCATGACGTCAACGAGATGTTTGACGTCGATTATGATTTTGATGACATCAGCGAAGAATTTGTCGTCGGTTAAGAGTATCAGTTGGTCAGAGAGGTGTTTGACGTCGGTAATGACTTTGATAACGTCAGCGAGGCTTTTGACGTTTGTCATGACTTTCATGACGCCAGTGAAGTGTTTCACGTCGGTATTACTTTGATGACGTTAGCGACGTTTTTGAAGTCGGCCATGACTTTCATGGCTTCAGAGAGGAGTTTGTCATCGGTCATGACTTTGATAACTTCAGTGAGGTGTTTCACGTCATTTATGTTTTTGATGACGAGAGCGATGAAATTGACGTTATTTATGACTTTGATGACGTCAACGAGATGTTTGACGTCGGTCTTGACATTCATGATGTCAGCGAAGCTTTTAACGTCGTTTATGACTTTGATGGCGTCAGCGAGGTGTTTGATGTCTGTCATGATTTTGATGACGTCAACAAAGAAATTGACGACGGGCATGACTTAGATGACATCAGCGAGGAGTTTCACGTCGGGTATGATTTTCAAGACGTCAGCGAGGTGTTTGACGTCTTTCCTAACTATGATGATTTCAACGAGGAGTTTCATGTCGGGCAGAACTTTGATGACGTCAGCGAAAAGTTTGACATCGATGATGACTTTCATGACGTTAGGGAGGTGTTTGACGTCGGTCTTGACTTTCATGACTTAAGCGAGGTGTTTGACGTCGGTCATGAATTTCATGACGTCAGCGAGTTTTTTGACGTCAGGCATACCTTTGATGCCGTCCACGAGGTGTTTTACGTCAAGGATCTCTCTGATGTCGTGAGCGAGGAGTTTGACGTCGGTTATGAGTTTTATGACGTTAGGGAGATTTTAAACGTCGGTCATCACTTTGGTGACGTCAGAGAAGTTTTTGACATCATACATGACTTTGATGCCGTCAACGAGATGTTTGACCTCGGCCATAACTTTGATGATATCAGCAAGGTGTGTGACGTCGGTCATGACTTTGATGACGTCAGCGAGGAGTTTGACGTCGGGTTTGACTTTGGCGATGTAATTGAGGTTTCTGACGTCTTTCATGACTATGTTGACGTCAACGAGGACTTTCATGTCGGGCAAAAGTTTGATGACGTCAGCGAGGAAATTGACGAAGGTCATGAATTTGATGACGTCAACGAGGAGTTTCACGTCTGACATGACTGTGATGAAGTCAGCGAGAAGTTTGACATCGGTCATGACTCTGATGACGTCATCGAGGAGTTTGACGTCGATTTTGACTTAGATGATGTCAGTTTAGAAATTGACATCGGTCATTACTTTGATCACAAAAGCAAGATTTTTGAAGTCGGTCATGATTTTAATGGCCTGAGCGAGGAGTTTGACGTCGGTTATGATTTTCACGACTTCAGCTAAGTATTTGACGTCGGGCATGACTTTGATGGTGTCAGGGAGAAGTTTGACTTCGGTCATGACTTTGATGACGTAAGCGAGGATTTCAATGTCGGTCAGATCTTTGATAACGTCAGCGATGAGATTTACCTCGGACATGAATTTGATGGTGTCAGTGAGGAGTTTGACATCGGATATGACGTAGAAGACGTCAGTGAGGTGTTTGACATCAGTCATGGCTTTGATGACTTTGGCGATGCGTTTCAAAAAGAGCATGATTTTGATGATATCATCGAGGTGTTTGACGTCGGTAATGATTTTGATGACATCAGCGAGGTATTTGTTGTCGATCATGACTTTTTGAGTAGGTCAGCGAAGTGATTGAAGTCGGACATAACTTTGATGACGTCAGCAAGAGGTTTGAAGTCGGTCATGACTATGATGTTGTTAGCAAGGAGTTTCACGTTAGGAATGACTTAAATGACGTCACTGAGCTTTTTGACTTCGGTCATGATTTTGATGATGTTAGCAAGGAGTTTGACCTTGATCATGACTTTGATGACATCAGCGAAGAATTTGTCGTCTATTAAGACTCTCATTAGATCAGATAGCTGTTTGACGTCGGTAATGACTTTGATGACGTCATTGAGGTATTTGACGTTTGTCATGACTTTCATGACGTTAGTGAAGTGTTTCACGTCGGTCATTAATTTGATGACGTTAGCGACGTTTTTGAAGTCGGTCATGACTTTCATTGCTTCAGAGAGGAGTTTGTTATCGGTCATGACTTTGATAACTTGATCGAGGTGTTTCAGGTTAGTTATGTTTTTGATGACGACGGCGATGAAATTGACGTTAGTTATGACTTTGATAACGTCAACGAGACATTTGACGTCGGGCATATCATTGATGACGTCAGCGAGGTATTTGACGTCTCTTATTACTCTGATGACGTCAGTGAGGTGTTTTACTATAGTGATCACTTTGATGACGTCATCGAGGAGTTTGATGTCGGGCCTGACTTTGATGGCGTGAGCGAGCAGGTAGACGTCGGTCATGACTTTGGTGAAGTCTGTTATGTGTTTGACGTCGTTCATGACTTTGATGACGTCACCTAGGCGTTTGACGTCGGTCATGATTTTCATGACTTTAGAGAGGTGTTTGTTGTCGGTCATGACTTTCATTTTTCAGCGAGGCTTTTCACGTCGGTCATAGCTTTGATAACGTCAGAGAGGTTTTTGACGTCAATGATGACTTTGATGCCGTCAGCGATGTGTTTGACGTCGGACGTGACTTTCATGGCGTCAGTGAAGTTTTTAACGTCGTTTATGACTTTGTTGGCGACAGTAAGATGCTTTACGCCATTCTTGAGTTTGATGTCGTCAGCTAAGGTGTTTGACGTCGGTTATGACTTTAATGACGTCAGCGAGGAATTTGTCGTCGGTGAAGACTTTGAGTAGGTCAGAGAGGTGTTTAACGTCTCCAATGACTTTGAAGACGTCAGGGAGGTGTTTGACGTCTATCATGACTTTTATGACGTCAGCGAGGTGTTTGATGTCGGTTATGATTTTGATGACGTCAACGATGAAATTGACGACGGGCATTGCTTAGATGACGTCAGCGAGGAGATTTACGTCGGGTATGACTTTGAAGACGTCAGCGAGGTGTTTGACATCTTTCCTAACTATATTGATTTCAACGAGGAGTTTCATGTCGGGCATAATTTTGATGACGTCAGCGAAAAGTTTGACGTCGATCATGACTTTCATGACGTTAGGGAGGTGTTTGGCGTCAGGCATGCCTTTGATACCGTCCACGAGGTGTTTTGCGTCAGGCATCACTTTGATGTCGTCAGCGAGGAGTTTGACGTCGGTCATGACTTTGATCAAGTCTGTGAGGTGTTTGATGTCGGTCATGACTTTGATAACGCCAGCGAGGAGTTTGACGTCGGTTATGACTTTTATGATGTTAGGGACGTTTTAAACGTCGGTCATCACTTTGATGACGTCAGCGAGGTTTTTGGTCTCATAAATGACTTTGATGCCGTCAACGAGATGTTTGACTTAGGCCATAACTTTGCTGGTATGAGCAAGGTGTTTTATGTCGGGCATGACTTTGATGACGTCAGCGAGGAGTTTGACGTCGGATATGACTTTGGCGACGTCAGTGAGGTTTTTGACGTCTTTTATGACTGTGTTGACGTAAACGAGGAGTTTCATGTACCTCATAAGTTTGATGACGTCAGCGAGGAAATTGACGTCGGGCTTGACTCTGATGAAGTCAACATTGAAATTGACGACGGGCATTGTTTAGATGACGTCAGCGAGGAGATTTACGTCGGGTATGACTTTCAAGACGTCAGCGAGGAAATTGACGTCGGTCTTGAATTTGATGACGTCAACGAGGAGTTTCACGTCGGGCATGACTCTGATGACGTCAGCGAGAATTTTGACATCTTTCTTGACTCTGATGACGTCATCGAGGAGTTTGACGTCAGTTTTGACTTAGATGACGTCAGCGTAGAAATTGACATCGGTCATGACTTTGATGACAACAGCGAGATTTTTGAAGTCGGTCATGATTTTAATGGACTGAGGGAGGAGTTTGACGTCGGTCATGATTTTCACGACCTGAGCGAAGTATTTGACGTCGGGCATGACTTTGACGGTGTCAGGGAGAAGTTTGACATCGGTCATGACTTTGATGACGTAAGTGAGGATTTCAAAGCCGGTCATATCTTTGATAACGTTAGCGATGAGGTTAACGTCGGATATGACTTTGATGGTGTCAGGGAGGAGTTTGACATCGGGTATGACTTTGAAGTCGTCAGGGAGGTGTTTGACATCAGTCATGGCTTTGATGAGGTTAGTGAAGCGTTTCACGAAGAGCATGATTTTGATGATATCATCGAGGTGTTTGATGTCGGTAATGATTTTGATGACATCAGCGAGGTATTTGTTGTCGATCATGACTTTTTTAGTAGGTCAGCGAAGTGTTTCAAGTCGGTCATAACTTTGATGACGTCAGCAAGATGTTTGAAGTCGGTCATGACTATGATGATGTCTTCAAGGAGTTTCACGTTAGGAATGACTTAAATGACGTCAGTGATGATGTTAGCAAGGAGTTTGACGTTGATCATGACTTTGATCACATCAGCGAAGAATTTGTCGTCGATTAAGACTCTCATTAGGTCAGGTAGCTGTTTGACGTCGGTAATGACTTTGATGACGTCAACGAGGTTTTTGACGTTTGTCATGACGTTTATGACGTCATTGAAGTGTTTCACGTCGTTATTACTTTGATGACGTTAGCGACGTTTTTGAAGTCGGTCATAACTTTCATGGCTTCAGAGAGGAGTATGTCATCGGTCATAACTTTGATAACTTCAGCGAGGTGTTTCAGGTCAGTTATGTTTTTGATGACGACGGCGATGAAATTGATGTTAGTTATGACTTTGATGACGTCACCGAGATGTTTGACGTCGGGCATGACATTGATGAATCACCGATGTATTTGACGTCTGTTATTGCTTTGATGACGTCAGTGAGGTGTTTCACTATAGTGAACACTTTGATGACGTCAGCGAGGAATTTGACGTCGGGCCTGACTTTGATGCCGTCAGCGAGCAGATAGACGTCGGTCATGACTTTGATGAAGTCTCTTAGGTGTTTGATATCGGTCTTGACTTTGATGACGTCATCTAGGCGTTTGATGTCGGTCATGACTTTCATGACGTTAGAGAGGTGTTTGTCGTCGGTCACGACTTTCATTTTTCAGCGAGGCTTTTGACGTCGGTCATAGCTTTGATGACTTTAGAGAGGTTTCTGACGTTAATGATGACTTTGATGCCGTCAACGATGTGTTTGACGTCGGACATGACTTTGATGACGTCAGTGAGGTTTCTAACGTCGTTTATGACTTTGGTGGCAACAGTAAGATGTTTTAAGCCATTCTTGTGTTTGATGGCGTCGGCTAGGGTGTTTGACGTCGGTTATGACTTTAATGACATCAGCGAGGAATTTGTCGTCGGTTAAGACTTTGAGTTGGTCAGAGAGGTGTTTAACGTCTCCAATGACTTTGATGACGTCAGCGAGGTGTTTGACGACTATCATGACTTTTATAACGTCAGCGAGGTGTTTGATGTCGGTTATGATTTTGATGACGTCAACGATGAAATTGACGACGAGCATTGCTTAGATGACGTCAGCGAGGAGATTTACGTCGGGTATGACTTTGAACACGTCAACGAGGTGTTCGACATCTTTCCTAACTATGTTGATTTCAACGAGGAGTTTCATGTCGGGTATAACTTTGATGACGTCAGCGAAAAGTTTGACGTCGATCATGACTTTCATGACGTTAGGGAGGTGTTTGGCGTCAGGCATGC
>JAUUEC010155457.1:0-11015 GCA_032361885.1 Panulirus marginatus
ACACATTAAAATTAGTTTCTATGAACTGTTCTGTTTCCGTATAACCTGCATGCTTGGCTTTATAAGCGACTTTTTTTTAGTGCATATAAATGCATATTTTCCTCTTTTTTACAGCATATTTGCATGCATATTTTGTGATTTTTTAGTGCATAACTATCCGAGCCCTAGTGATGACCTATGATACGGAAGATGATGCCTGTCTGCCTGCAATCAAACCAATAGGATGCTAAGTGTCACAGACGAAAGGATTAACTAAAACACAACTCTTTTTAATGCTCTGGGATACGGAGCTCATTTCCGGCCGCCAAACCTAATCATATTTGAAGAAAAACTAGAATTAGTTAAAGGAAGAGCGACCAAACTTATCCCATCACTCAGATATAAGCCTTATGAGGATAGTCTCAAAAACCTGCGATTACTCCTTCTAAGAATGCAAAGACTGAAAGGATATGTGATAGAAGTTTTCGCAACACTGAATGATTTCGACAACATAACACTTACAAATTTCTCCTATTTACACAGAGTCAGTGACCAGAAATAACGGTATGAAGATTAAGGAAATGAGATGTAATAACAATATAGGCAAACGATTTTTCAATCTGTTTATTGGCAGAACACTGGAAGAATCTACCACCATATATTGTAAATACAAACACTATCAATACCTTCAAATCAAGGCCAGACAGATGCTTCAGTGATATCTGATATCAGTAAATAATTCCGCTTTAGGAAAGAGATATTTCAACCTCTTTCTTTTCCAGGGTCCAGCCCTAGTGCAGCCGTTTGTAAAATTAATAGGGAACTTTTCCCGTTCACACTTTCCTATAAAATTTCCATGGCAGTATATCTACCATGTTACACGGTGTTTCTTATCATTTTTCTTCCTGATGGCATTTCGGCTGTAGGGAAAGGTGGGTAGGGAGGTGATCTCGGCTTTATTATCTTACGTCCACTACAGTTTGGATTAACTTACTAGATAACCTTTCCATGGACCATTGGATTTCCTGTCATCTGTTCTTCTCATGAACTCCCATATACCATAATACCGTCACCACAAAATCAGCACTTGCGCTTCACCAGGACCAGCACCACACTGGTACCACACTAGTACCACACCGGTATCACACCAACATTATATGACAATAAACATGGGACTTATATACAAGGTTAAGGGACAGGGCAACGCGAGTGTAAGGTTCTCTCCCGGTAACGCAAATAGTAACCACATCGGCACCACGCCAGCAATACCTGAGTAAATATAAAGTAATGAGGTGGGACACAGTAAAAGATGGACTCAAGAATCACTGTATTAGAAGGACTTGGAAGTCATCAGAGAGTCGCCACTTTGGGAGACATGCAAAGGAGACAAACTGTCTGGTGACAGATAATAGAGCTCTACTGAAATCTATGGATAAGGAAACATTCAGCAAACTGGGAATGACGTATATTTGGCCAAAACTAGAATATGCCTCCTAGTTTCGTTACAGCGTTCAAAGAAGCTCAAAAGGCTAATGGAAAAGGTCCCGAGGAGAGCAGACTTCCAATTTCTAAACCAGAGAGGAGAGAAAAAACAGAAACCAAAGCCTAATATCAAGCAAGGAATTAATTGGAAAAGCTGTGAAGTACTTTTATGGTATAAGATCAGTATATGAATGGAATAGTGATGAAGCTGTGAATGCAGACAGCATACAAAAAATGATAGAGAAAGTTCAACAGATGGGTCCCTACAAACGTGGAACCCCCTCCCCGTATTGTACAAACAAGCAATTTAATGAGGACCGCACTCGATCCTACACAGTGACACTAAAACATCGCCATAGTGACATCTAAACAATAAGACAACGCCACCACAGCAACAGGGCAGTACCACAGCAATACACCATAAGAAGCCTACATCAAGAACACAGTAGAATTCTAGCTGAGCCGCAGCCTAACCACATCAACATCGCAACTGTGCCACAGCAACGCCACAGCAAGAACAGCGTTAGCAGCAGCAGCAGTCAACGCGGATTCACAACTGACACAGCAGAACCACAGCGGGAACTGAATTGAACCACAGCAGGATCAAAGTAGGTCTGGCAACGCCACCACAGTAACCCTCGGAGCTAATACCATATGGTATCAGCGAGGACCAAAATGCTGTGGACTTTACGAGCAACGCCGCAGGACTCCAGAGCAGCATCACAGCTCGGCCGGAGCAAGACCAGATCAGGGACACAGCAGGGGGCAAGAGCCAGGGGCCGCAGCAGTATCTCAAGTGGGAGACTCCTTCCACCCATCGTCACACCGTCTGGACTTTCGGTGGGGATGAAATATGCTGCTCATAAAGGCTTGCCAAGACATTGGAATATTGAACAGTGCACCAGCTCGGCAGGCGGTTGGCTGGCGGGGTTCAGGAAACGCGAGGTGGTCCGGCGGGGAGTCGCGGCAGGGGGGAGTGTGGGAGGGGCTGGTTCTGGGCGGAGAAGGGGAGGGGGCTTGGCTAGTGTGTGAACTGGGGTAAGGAGCCGAGTGACGTTGTGCACAAGATGAGGGATGGACTGGGGTTTGCAGAAGGGGAAGGGGCGAGTTGGAGTGTGATTACTATACTGTTATTTGTGTGTTACGAGAGAGAGTTCTACACTCACGATGCCTCGTCTCTTAACCTTCTGTATTTGTATCATGTCTTTACTCCTATGTATGTATAAACACACACACACACACACAACCATTTACCAACCACCCCCGAGGGAAGGATGAACACTCAAGTTGGGTGTAAACAGACTGCCATCCCCAGGATTCGAACCCACGCGGGTCCGATCCTGGACCGGTCCGTGGTGACTCATGGTCAGTAACTTTAACCACTAAACCACGGGTCCCGTTGGGCAGTATTGGTGTCGTTATGGGTTGAAAGCGAGCTGAGGTAAAGATGAGAGAGAGAGTTACAGACCGCAGCAGTGCAATACTGTAAGAGAGAGAGAGAGAGAGAGAGAGAGAGAGAGAGAGAGAGAGAGAGAGAGAGAGAGAGAGAGAGAGAATGTAGTTCCCAGAGGTAAAGTTCTGACAGTGTTCAGAAAACTTGGAAGGTAAGAGATAAGTCTGTAGACTGGCGTAGTACAGTAGGTAAAGGAGAAGGGGCGCCACTCATGGAGAGAGAAGGACGAGGGTAGGTAGTGAACAACCACACAGAGGAGGGGAAAGTTATACCCTCGGGAAGTTAGCAGTGCATTGGAGTTTACTTGGACACCCAACGGGCATGGAACCAATGTAGGAGCGAGACTGTGGGAGGGGAGAATTACACCACACTGGTGCAGACTTTGACCCGGTCAGACGTGGGGTGAGAACCGTCAGTATATATGTAGGTGGAGCTAGGGAGGAACCAGGGCGGGATATGTGTAGAAACAGGGAGTAGGGAAGCATGAAGTAACGTGCGATGCACACACTCACATAGAAGAGGTAAAGGAGAGAAGTTGTGTGTGGAGAGGAGTGAATGAGGCGAGAAGGAAAGGCAGAGGGAATACAGACAGAAACTACGACATGGCGCTGGAAGTACGAGTGTGACAGGACAGTATGGGAGTTGGATTGTGACGGTACTCTGTGATACGGTGCAGTGTGATGATTTGTGGGTGACGGAACAGTGTTATAAACTGTGGCTGACGGTATATAACATGGATGAAAACGATAAAGTTAATAGCTCATAAACTTGACCCTCTGTATACTAAGATCAATGCTTATCAGTACTTCCTCCACCAATGAAGACAGTAACTAGAAAATTCACCTTTAGGAAACCCGAACTTATCATTGTCGAACCCACGGCTGTCTCTCCCGGGGACGCCAAATGAAGTGGTCTATTTTTGTCAATGTTGAGGGTTTAGTAAATAGGTCAAACGTAGTCTTAGCAATCTTAAAAACAAGATACGTATCCTACAACACGAATGATCGCTATGTAGAGATAGATCATGAATTGCTTTTACTCCTTGAGTGCGATGGCTTTTCAAACTGAACACTACGTCAATAGGGCTTGCCAGCGTGATTGCGAGATCACTGCATTATGGCAAGTGACAACAGCAGTGCTACTGGCGGCCCCTGATATTCGCAGGTAAGGAAAGCAGGACTGCCAGTGTGGAGCCAGATGCTAGGAATTTGTTTCGTGGGTTTGTAATTTTGTTCTGCACCGGAGGGGCAAATGTAATTTACAGTATCACTGTACACTGTTTACATAAAGCAATCTCATCATATAAAAGTAAATCACGGGTTGAATTTAGGCAAGTTGGTAGTGACAAGTTGACAGATCCTGTACACACACATACAGATATCCACTGTCTTTAAAGATGCACTATAATCTGTACTGTGGCACGTATTACTGCGATACACTGACTCCGAAGGTAATGTTGACCGTCTGTGGTATACACACGCTTCCAGCAGCTTTGTCAGAATCTTCCCCTTGGCTTCTCACTCCCTGGTGCTGTGTATGAAAGACTACATCGTTACCCTCAAACACAACTAAGGCTGAACAATAAGGGTTGTAGACCGTAGTCCTCACGTCCCAGCACAGTGGCTGTTCCCAGGCGACCACATGTGTCTGGGTTACACTCGACTTCTCTCAGAAGATCGTCTGTCCTCCCAGCATCTAGCACTATGCTGTTGTATCGTGCGATACAGCGCCATACCATTCATTGCGGCCGGAATAAAAGTCACACAATGTTCTTTATACAGACAGCTTTCCCCCAGTCTGTGACATTACCTTACTTCTTATACTGACTGTACAGCAAAGAGCAACACATTATCATCCGAGGATTTGACAGATTCCATTCATTCTTACAACTCGACAACTTACAAATATTTAACATAGTTGTAACCTGTCACTTCTCTTAACAGAAAAAGCTTGCTTATCACAAGCAAAGATTCACGTGAAACTTTGTGGTATGTACCGCTGCGGCCACTTCACTCTCGTCTCTTTGCTGACGTTGCTGTCTATCTTACCTCAGCAAAATCAAGCGTCAACACAGATGATGGATTTGAAACAAACTATTACCTTTCCCTACCGACATTTTCGCCACTGGTTTTGTCCAGTGTGCGAAACCGCCCCAGCACGTGTGGGTTGCTTTCAAGCCTCTTTTCACTTATCTTCTTAACCATTTATGCATTATTTTTAATCACTATTACGGCGATATTATTTGGTTAGCCTTGGGTTATGTGTACACGGACAATGGCCCGGGAGAGTCTCAACGATCTCCAGAAGCCACTTACAAAGGCCGGTCACGTACAACAATAACCTCTTAACAAAGTACATGTAGACTTTTCAGGGCGAGTTCACTCGACAGAGAATGGCCTTCACACCAATGTTTAATTCTTTCCTACACCACCATAAGCGTTACTCTTGTTATGCTATTTCAACGTGTGATTATGCACCTTTCTTTTCAATCCTAGAACTTGCTGTTATCTTTTATATTTACATTATGTTAAAAGACTATTCTCATTGGGTTTGCCTGTAGCCTTAATACAACAAGTCCCTTTGAATGACTTTATTGTAAGTACACTTTGCCTGGCATTATAATACGCCGGATAAGTGCCAGCGCAATTCCCTCAGCGTATAACTTACTTATCTTACTTCCTAAAGGAATAAATGCGGTTGAATTTTTTTGTCTGTAACTGTGCGGGTTCCTTCGCCTGGAGGACGGGTTGTCTTATGTGATAAAGAAATAAACATATTCGTAGGAAGACAGAGCGAAAATCCATTAAGATCGTTTCCTACGAAGAGCAGTGGTTAGCGCCCATGTGTCCCATGTAGTTGCGGCAGCGGCGTCCGATATGCACCTGGTGTTCATGTACTTGGTTCCTCTGTACATGGTATGTGGTGTCAGTGTGGATGCGACGATGAGAGTGGTGTCTGTGTAGGTGCAACTTTTGTAGTAGCTGAAGGTGTAAGTGGTACTCGTGTAAGAGCTGTCGATTTCAGTGGCATCTGTGTATTGGTGCTGAAGGTGTAAGTGGTGGCCTTGTAAGTGCTGACCATGTAAGTGGTATCCAAGTAGGTTTTAGCCACGTTAAGCAGCGTCAGTGAAGGAGTTGGTGGCTGCGCATCCAGCCACACACAGTACGTAGCAGACGAGCTTAACAGTTGCTGGTTGATCATGAGGTATGTCAGGGGTGGGGCTCGTCCACGTGTGAGTGCCTCTGAATCTCTCCCTCCCTCACTAATGAATGCCTGGAAGCCTTCTTCGCTCCTTCCTCACTCACTTCCTTCCTGCTTCCTGCTAATATCCCCCGTTAGGTGAGAGCGGGTCCTTCCTTCTACTTAAAATGAGTCTCCATGGGTATGGAGGTACCCCTCGTATCATAGTGTATGTGGTCCTCTCTAACTACTGCTCTATCCATACACCAGAACGCCCTATCCCCACCTGAGTCCACAAGGACCCCTCCCCTCTACTTGAGTCCACAAAGGACCCCCTATTATCAAGCTGAGTTCACAAAGACTCTTTTTCCTCTCTCTCTCAATCCACAAGGATCTCTACTCTCAAGTTGAATCCTCCTCCCTCTCTGAGTCCAAAAGACCCCTCTCACCTATTTGAGTCCACAAGGAACTTACTCTCTACCTGAGTTGACAATGACCACTCCTCTCCGTCTGTTTTCACTACGATCCCTCCTCTGTATGAGAATCAAGGGATCCCTCCTTTCTGTCTTAGTCCAAAAGGATCCTCACTCTATATCTAAGCCCACAAGGAACCCTTTTCCTTCTCCGAGTCCACAAAGACCCCTTTTCTCTAAATGAGTCCTCTAGGACCGCAACTTTCTACCTTACTTTCCTTCTAAGTTCACAAGAATTACTACTCTAGCTTTAGAAGGACCCTTACTCTGAGTCCACAAAGATCCCTCCTCTCTATCTAAGCCCAAAAGGACCTCTTGTCCCATTTGAGTCCATAAGGGCATTTTAGTTCTATCGAAGTCCAAAATGACCCCTCATCTCTAAGTCCAGAAGGACCCCTCTTCTGTATATGACTGCAAAAGAACTCTTTCATTTTCTATCTCAGTGCACGAGAACCCCTCCTCTCTAACTTGGACCCCTTTCTTTATCTAGACTAGAAGGACTGCTCCTACCTATGTCTGTGCTCAAGAGTCTTCCTCTGTCTGTGAGTGCATAATAGTCCTCCCTCCCTCACTACCCTAACCTCCATCCCCACACTGCTTCCAACATCTGACTGCTTTCTCCACTCTCACACCACCCAACCATCAAATAACCACCACATTCTTAACACGGATGTATTTTCATTATACTAACGCTTCAGTAATCGACAGCTGTTAGACATTCAACTACAAAACCAAAAAGAAAGCAAAAATAATCTAGGCTCATAGAATGACTGATTCTTATAATTCATCTCTGTATTCACGTTTTCATTCAATAATTTTCGTTCGTAACTCAAGTTACGAACCGAGCACTAGGCAATGGGCCCCCTGGTCGGCGCGTGGCATCAGCACCTGGTGTCTGGCGTGGTGCAACCCGACCCTTGTCAGTCGTACATCTCAACTTCATACACGGTATCTCACAAGTCCGAACTCATGGACGGAACTCATTTTTTCCTTTAGTTCAACAAATGTTCATACTGCAAGTCATAAACTTGCGTACCCACACCTAGGAGTATTCCATACTCATACGTATGTGTATATCAGTTCATGTCTTGCAAAATGAACATCTGCTGAACTAAAGATTAAAATCGCAATCCTCTCGTGAATTCGGACTTTTAAGACATCATGTCTATGAAAGATGTGGAAGCTTCTCGCGGGGATCATGTTAAGAAGGCTGCTGTGGCCTCGTGCTCCTGTAAGAATCAGTATAGCAACCGAGAATATTGGTGAGACTGGTATATGATCTCTCGTCACACACGTCGCAATCAGCCGGCATTACTGGTGGGTGTGTCTACGTCGCCTGAGGTTCTCACGGCCGCGCCGGCCTGGCTCTCACGCCTTACCGTCATTACCCACACGACTGTCCTTAACATTTTTGAATGTAATAGGTTACGCGTTGCAGTGTCTGGCTGTCGTAGTATAGCAAAGAGCAAATGAAATGGAGATCACTGGTACCGGAAGCTACCACCTATGGCTGCAGAATATCATAGGTTAGTGAAAATCAGCGACTGTCATCACTACAGTTGCAGTAAACACAGTGATGGGTGACGAGTGCAGTGACGGGTGTTCAGCTCCAGCGAGGCGTGTGTTGATCATCGCCCTGTGGCACGGCAGGCTTCCCCGGAGGGTGGGAGACACATCGTGGGCCTCGATCACTGGCTGCAGTGCTGGATGACACTCGGGTTATGTCTTACGATCAAGATTCTCTAAGATAATGCACAATGTTCCACCAAATACATCGCAAGAGCATATGTACAGGAGGCAAGGGCCAGTGACGTCTGCCGAGGCTGACAACTCATGCACAGGTACAGTAGCGGACAAAACTCCTGGTGCGCCGCTTATCGAAGTTGTACTGATCGCTTATCTCTACCCTCCGCGACACGGGGCCTCGCTAAGTTTCCCCCTGGAGCGTCCCTGATCTCTTATCCGCGACTGTACATCACCAGGATCTTGCTTCTGACACCAAGCCTTGCCTTTACATGCTTCCCATCCCGCAACCCTTGACGGCTTTACTATAGATACACCCATTTTTTTTCATGTATTATACCTGACTTTCAGCTGATGTTAAAACCGGGCGCTGAGACCTACATTTAAACACCTTACTTTCGAAAACCTCCGTAACATGATGTCAGCCGTTTCTGTCAAATCACTGACGTTTCCTCACGTTAATAACCAAGTCTGGCGCGAGGCAGAGGCCCTGGGAGGCTGAAATTCCCCTGTTGCCGATAAACCGAAGGACAGATCCTGTGAGCCGTGACCCCTGAGGCCAACACGTCCAGCCTCGCCCCCCGGGTGTCGTCGAAGGCGTCCGCTATACCCAGACTTAGCGTAAAAATCATATCTACGTAATCATATGATACTTTTACACACCCTGCTACATACATGTTCATCAGTGATTGCCTTGGTAGACGTGCTCGGAGATGGCAGACGTGAGGTCGATCGCAACTTGATGTTGATTTCTGGTGCAGCTTGGCTGAAGGCTCGTCACCGCACATAGAGCTTAGCTGAATGCTCGTCTCCGCAGAGGAAGCTAAGCTGAAGGCTCGTCGCCACGAATGAAACTTGGCTGACGGCTTGTCACAGCCGAAACAATTTAGCAGAACACTCTTTACTGCAACTGAAATAAAGCTGAAAGTTCGTCACCACAGATGAAATTTAGCTGAGGGCTTGTTACCGCAGCGTGAACTTAGTTGAACGCTCATCATTACAGCTGAGTGAGTTCCTTCCCCGGACCAGTGAGTACCTGGTCTGCAACACTGTATCCCGACCATCAACAACTGATGAACGAGCGTCTCGCGGTCCATGACCGAAAGGAAAATGTAACTTTGGGTTATGTGAATGAATCCTTTGCCTGACCTGGGCTGTGCTGACGTGGTCTGACAAGTGACGTGGCGTGTGCTGACGGTCTGACTAAACCACTAAGTCAGGAAGAGCCATGCAATTGTATATGAAAGTACACCACCAGGGTGTACAGCACAAAAGCAGAGTGTACATTAAGCTACCAAGGTATACAACGTACCACTTGGCTGTACGGTACAAAATCGGGGTGTATAGTACAATATCAGAGTACAACATACTACCGGGGTATACAGTACACCATCTCTGAGTACAGGATACCGCTAGAGAGCACACTATCAGTGCGCAGCACCAGAGTGTACAGTACATCTTAATATACTTGTATAACGCAGTCCCTCTGGGGTGGCCATGTTCCATACCTGCACCGTCTCCCCTGATGGCAGGGGGCCACGGACGACAGAGATCAGCCGTTGTAGCCACACAAACGTTTCTGTACCCACAAATCTTGCCAATGTTCACCACATCTGAACAACATCATCACGAATTAGAATTAATCCCAAGAGATTCTGGTACTGGAGACCCGAGCAATGACTCTCGAAGATTAATCCTCGCGTGGTAGATATCAATTTTCTCGGTATATTAGTAAACCCTCACAAGCAATAAATATCCCCAGCTTTCTCGTGTAAGGCAGATACTCCTAAGATCCTCAAGTACGACTGGGAGGAACCCTTGAACATAACAGTGAATCGGGCGTCCCTGGCCTTTGCCAGCCTACTGAGCTGTGGTTCAGACTCCAGTTCAGCAACATTCGTTCATCAAAGAAGAAAAAAATTCACGCCTTTATGTACCTGATCCACCCGTAGCAAAGGGGAGTGGTGTTAATGGAAATGACGGACAACCTCTAGAACAAAAGAAGTTGAACAGGAGACAAGAGCGACTCTCAAACACGCCCTAATCATGATATTTCTTCTATATTGTGGCAGGGACTACAGACGCCCATTAGCGTGCTATCGACAGAAAGAATGAGGAACCAGGGACGTTCCATGTCTGCTGGGGCGTTGCCCTCCCGAGGGACGGACCGACCAGCACCAGACCACGGGCAAGGAGGGGAGAGGCTAGGGGCTAGGCTGGAACGTTGCAAGGAGAGCAATAGGGGGGGATAAGGGAAAGACGAGGGGAAAAGTGAGAGAGAAGGTGTGGAAAGAGTTTGCGTTGAGGGAAATATGACGCGGGATGGATTAGGGTGAGAGAAGGAAGGATAATGTCATGGTGCTGGATGAAGCAGGAGACACTCCAGCAAGATGAAGTGGGGCCATTTATGTCCACCACCAAATAGAGCAGGACAGGGTGGAGGCCCGCGCCATACCTGCCTCAGTGTATGCTGATCTGTTCATTGTTGTCTCGAAGGCCCCGTAGCCTGGCGGGCGGGAACCAATGGTAAGAGTGATACACGCATCGCATTTGTCCAGTACCACAGCGCAACCAATGCTGTGGTTAGACTGACACACATCAAAGGTTAATTGATGTACTTCCATGAGAACGACAGCGTCGTATATAAGGCCGACAATACACGGAGGTCCACAACCCCTGAGGTGTGTGAAGGCTCCTCAGCACCA
>JAUUEC010158761.1:0-10995 GCA_032361885.1 Panulirus marginatus
CCAGTGGGGGATAAACCTCAATACAATATGGGAGTGTGTGAGAAACCAGTGGGGGATAAACCTCAATACAATATGGGTGTGTGAGAAACCAGTGTATATTGTTTCGAGGCTTTTCTCTCAATGGTTCTACACACACGCTTATATTGTTTTGAGGTTTGTCTCTCAATGTATCATCACACACACTCATATTGTTTTGAGGATTCTCTCAGTGGTTCCTTATACGCCTTCATATTGTTTTGAGGTTTTTCTCTCAATGGTTCCTCACACACTCTCATATTGTTTTGAGATTTTTCTCTCAATGGTTCCTCACACGCCCTCATATTGTTTTGACGTTTGTCTCAATGGCTCGTCTCACGACCTTATATTGTTTTGAGGTTTGTCTCTCAATGCTTCATCACACGCCCTCATATTGTTTTGAGGTTTCTCTTTTAATTGTTCCTCACACGCCCTCATAATGTTTTGAGGTTTATCTATCAGTGTTTCCTCACATACCCTTATATTGTTTTGAGGTTTTTCTCTCAGTGGTTCCTCGCACACCCTCATATTGTTTTGAGGTTTATCTCTCAATGGTACCTCACCTATCCTCATATTGTTTTGACCTTTTTCTCTTAATTGTTCCTCGCACACCTTCATATTGTTTTGAGGTTTGTCTCCCAATGGTTCCTCACACACCCTCATATTGTTTTGAGGTTTTGTCTCAATAGTTCCTCACACACTCTCATATTGTTTTGTGGTTTGTCTCTGGATGGTTCTTCACATATACTCATATTGTTTTGAGGTTTCCCTCTCAATATTTCCTCACACACCCTCATATTGTTTTGAGGTTTGTGTCTCAACGGTTCCTCACACATTTTCATATTGTTTTGAGGTTTGTCTCTCAATGGTTCTTCACACACCCTCATATTGTTTTGGGTTGTTTTTCTCAATGGTTACTCACACACCCTCATATTGTTTTGAGGTTTGTGTCTCAATGGTTCCTCACACGCCCTCATATTGTTTTGAAGTTTCTCCCTTAATGATTAATCTCACGCCCTCATATTGTTTTGAGGTTTTGTCTCAATGGTTCCTCACACGCCCTTATATTGTTTTGAGTTTTTTCTCTCAATGGTTCCTCACACGCCCTCATTTTGTTTTGAGATTTGTTTCTCAATGGTTCCTCACACGACCTCATATTGTTTTGAGGTTTGTCTATCAATGGTTAATTACACGCCCTCATATCGTTTTGAGGTTTTTCCCAATGGTTCATCACACGCCTTTCTATTGTTTTGAGGTTTTTCTCTCAATGGTTCCTCATAGGCTCTCATATTGTTTTCAGGTTTCTCTCTCAATGGTGTCTCACACGCCCTCGTAATGTTTTGAGGTTTCTCTCTGAATGGTTAATCACACGTCCTCATATTGTTTTGAGGTTTGTCTCTCAATGGCTCCTCACACACTCTCTTATTGTTTTGAGATTTCTCTCTCAATCGTTCCTCACACGCCCTCATATTGTTTTGAGGTTTTTCGCTCAATGGTTTCTCACACGACCTTATATTGTTTTGAGGTTTGTCTCTCAATGGTTCATGACACGCCCTCATATTGTTTTGAGGTTTGTCTCTCAATGGTTCATCACACGCCCTCATGTTGTTTTGAGATTTTTCTCTCAATGGTTCCTCACACGCCCTCATAATGTTTTCAGGTTTTTCTATCAGTGGTTCCTCACATACCCTTATATTGTTTTGAGGTTTGTCTCTCAATGGTTCCTCACACGACCTCATATTGTTTTGAAGTTTGTCTCTCAATGTTACCTCATGTACCCTCATATTGTTTGGAGCTTATTCTCTTAATGGTTCTTCCCACACGTTCATATTGTTTTGAGGTTTGTCTCACAAAGGTTCCTCACACACCCTCATATTGTTTTGAGGTTTGTTTCTCAATAGTTCCTCACACTCTCATATTGTTTTTTGGTTTTCTCTGAATGGTTCTTCACACATCCACATTTTGTTTTGAGGTTTTTCTCTCAATGTCTCTTCACACAACCTCATATTGTTTTGAGGTTTGTCTCGCAATGGTTCCTCACACACTTTCATATTGTTTTGAGATTTGTCTTTCAATGGTTCTTCACACACCCTTATAATGCTTTGAGGTGTTTTTCTCAATGGTTCGTCAAACACCCTCATATTATTTGAGGTTTGTCTCTCAATGGTTCCTCAAACGCCCTCATATTGCTTTGAAGTTTCTCCCTGAATTGTTAATCACACGCCCTCATATTGTTTTGAGGTTTGTGTCTCTATGGTTCCTCACACGCACTTATATTGTTTTGAGTTTTTTTTCTCAGTGGTTCCTCACACGCCCTCATATTGTTTTGTGGTTTGTTTCTCAATGGTTCCTCACACGACCTCATATTGTTTTGAGGTTTGTCTATCAATGGTTAATCACACGCCCTCCTATTGTTTTGAGTTTTTTCCCAATAGTTCATCACGCGGCTTCATATTGTTAAGAGGTTTTTCTGTTAATGGTTCCTCACAGACCCTCATATTGTTTTGAGGTTTCTCTCTCAATGGTTAGTCACACGCCCTCGTATTGTTTTAAGGTTTGTCTCTCAATGATTCCTCACACAACCTCATATTGTTTTGAAGTTTGTCTCTCAATGGTTCCTCAAATGCTCTCATATTGTTTTGAGGTTTTTCTGTCAGTGTTTCCTCACATACCCTCCTATTGTTTTGAGGTTTTCTTTCATTGGTTCTTCACAATCCTTCATATTTTTTTCAGGTTTGTCTCTCAATGGTTCCTCACACAGCCTTATATTTTTTGAGGTTTGTGTCAGAATGGTTCGTCACACCCTCATATTGTTTTGAGGTTTTTCTCTCAATGGTTAATCACACCCCCACACATTGTTTTGAGGAATGGCTCTCAATGGTTACTCACAATCCTTCATATTGTTTTGAGGATTCTCTCTGAATGGGTCCTCACACACCCTCATATTGTTTTGAGATTTGACTTTCAATGGTTTCTCAACTATCCTCATATTGTTTTGAGGTTTCTTTCTCAATGATTCTTCACACACGCTCATGTTGTTTTGAGGTTTGTATGTCAATGGTTTCTCAAACACCCTAATTTTTTTTGAGGTTTTTCTCTCAATGGTTCCTCATACTCCTTCATATTGTTTTGACGTTTGTTTCTCAATAGTTCCTCACACGACCTCATATTGTTTTCACGTTTGTATCTCAGTGGTTCATCACACACACTCATATTGTTTTGAGGTTTGTCCCTCTTTGGTTCCTCACACTCCCTCATATTGTTTTAAGGTTTGTCTCTCAATGGTACCTCACATACCCTCATTGTGTTTTGAGGTTTGTCTCTCAATGGTTCTTCACACACCCTTATACTGTTTTGAGGTTTGTTTCTCAATAGTTCTTTACATATTCTCATATTGTTTTGAGGTTTCTCATTCAATGGTTCCTAACACACCCTCATATTGTTTTGAGGTTTGTCTCTCAAACGTTCCTCACACACCTTCATATTGTTTTGAGGTTTTTCTCTCAATGGTTCTTCACACACCCTTATATTGTTTCGAGGCTTTTCTCTTAATGGTTCTTCACACACGCTTATATTGTTTTGAGGTTTGTTTCTCAATTGTTCCTTACACACACTTATTTTGTTTTGAAGTTTTTGCCAAGCTTTCCAGTATGTTGTCTGGGCATACGATGTGTCTTTAGCTCAGTAGGCCAGCTCCTTCTCCAGCACTTCACGCCAGTTATAGATATTTATAGTGGAGATCAACAGACTTGCTCAGAGATGGTATTGATATAAGATTTAGAATTTGGTGTATAGAATATTATACAACAATTATTGACAAACAAATGACTGAAAGGAAAACAGTCAAGACCAAAAACAGTGTTGCAAATTTATAATTGTCATAAACATACATGTAGTGCAACATGCACCTCACCAAGCTTGCTGTAAGAATGGTGATTTTAAAAGATTTACTGATATAGTGTCATCTTTTTTTCCCCCCTCAATGATTGGAAGAACACCTATACTGCCACTTTGGTGCTTTCTTTCCAATAATTGTGTGAAGGCAGGCCAGTCTATGTTCCTGTATTTTGCATAAGTCTTTTTGTTAGCAAATTTCATAAAACAAAGAAATCATCTCAGACAAAACCAGTTGTCAACAATAGAGATCATAGAATATATCCAGACTCACCCTCATTAACCAATTACTTGAAGGCAACTGCAAATTGGCACTCCTTCCACAACATTGTAAACTCCCAAGACCCACAAGAACCAACTAAAGCACACATAGAAGATTCACACCTACTTTACTAACTCAGCTCCTACCCATGGAATACTTCTGACTTATTCCAATGACATTCCTTCTCCCTGAGAACAAATATAGAAATACTAATAAAAAATAAGCCACAAACCAACCGCATCTCTGAACAAGAAAAATATGAAAAACCTACCCAAAATCCATCCAGAAACAACTACTTACCCATCCGTTACTCTCACTGATACAGGCAGTGCAATTAAAACCTTAAAGAACTCTCCTGTAACAGGTCCTGACAGCATCTCGCAGCTTCTCACATTCTCATTCAGTTGCACTCCAAGCATTTATAGACATCTCCAACCACTCCTAGCTACACAACAAAATCCCACACATTTGGGAACTTGCCAGCATGATACCAGTCGTAAAACTCTTAAACCATCCATCTTCCCCTTCCCCCAACTGCCTTATATCATTTATGTCTTTATTGTCCAAATTCTTGGAAAAACTTATCCTCAACAGATTGAAACAAAACATCCTACTGTCACATACACAACTTGGCATCAGACTCAACCACTCCACCACCACACTACACAAAGACCTCACAGAACATATCATAGATGGCTTTAACCAACCTCAGCCCCTGTTCCACATAATGCTAGTGGCGACATCAACAAAGCATTTGACACTCTCCCCCTGCACATCCTCTTACAGAATATTCTTAATACTATCTATTGCAAAAATGACAAAAAGTTTTGTAGGCTTGTGCACATTAGTTTAATGATGTGATATTCTGTTAAGTTCTTTTTAGTGATAATTTGAATGCATTGTATTGATAATTGACTTTTTATGGCCTGTTGGTCTGGTCAGTGAATTTAATCACAAAGTTAGTATGAGTGACCTTTATGAATTGGCACTATCTGGTTAACATCCAGGTGGATTACATTTATTAAGCCTACCCATCATAAAGCTATAATGTTCTTTTTTTCTGCAGGTGGATGTATGGTCTTTAGGCATCACATGCATAGAACTGGCTGAGCGCAAACCACCCTACTTTAATATGAATGCCATGAGTGCCTTGTACCACATTGCCCAAAATGATGCCCCAAAAATGTCTGCTCCAGATTGGTCAAAAGATTTCCAACACTTCGTTGAGTCTTGCCTTCAGAAGTCTCCACCTGATCGACCTACCTCAGCCAGGCTTCTCACTGTAAGCTCTTTTAATGATCTCTTAAAAAGATAATTGTTTTCATGTATCATGTCAAGCAGGGAAAGTTTGTACTAAAGTAATTGCTTGATGTTTATCAAAGTTCATGGTTTCATTAGGAGAGTCATAGGAGGAGGATTGTAAGATCAGATGGAAGTATTATGTAGGTTAGCCTTTTATTATAGGTATAGAACTATAAATTTGAATGAAAAATGAGGAGAATAAAAGCAGAAAATTTAAGAAATGAAAGTGTAAAACTTTATTTCCAAGGTAAGCCATTTGAAAAGCTGAGAAAATCCAGGCCAAGGTAAGGTTGAGGTGATATGGAGTTAGTTAACGAAAGTATTATATGGATGCTGGCATGGAGGTGTATAACATTGCATATATAGGTTATTGAAAGTGAGGTACAGTATGGTGGAATGAAGATTTAAGAAAATTGGTAGAGTAGAAAAAGGAAGTTTGGCAGGAGAAGCCGAATCTGTAAGAAGATATAGTTGTTATGAATGGACACCAAAGAGTATGACATGTATACTGCTGAATAGAAAATATAATGATGATATATGTAAATATAAGGAAAGCAAATGAGGGTATTGGGTGAAAAATGAATGCCAATTTAAAGGAGAATATCGTGTTATTCTGGAAGGAGGTAAACAAAAGTAAAACAGAGGTGTATATAAGGAGTGACAGTGCATTAGGCACATCTTAGAGAATGCTGGTTATGGTGGATGAAGTTTTTACGAATTGGAAAGAGCATTTTAAAGAGCTGATTGGAATTAATGGTGAGAGAGAGGTGTCAAGTTATGCAGTAGGGTTTCCCGTGTCAGCGAGGTAGCGCCAGGAAACAGACGAAGAAAGACCCATCCCCCCACATACATACATATATACATACATGCACATATATGCACAGTACATATATATATACATACCAACATATACATATATACACACATACACATACACATGCATATACACATGTACATATTCACAATTGTTCGCCCCCATCCATTCCTGACGCCATCCCGCCCCACAGGAAACAGCATTGCCACCCCTCGCACCGGCGAGGGCAGTGTCAATCAGCATGGAAGGCTTTTAGGTTTTTTCTTCATGAATCTGATATCTTGATTGTGACCGGCACTTTATTTCAGAATTCTTCAGCTTTTTCACTAAATAATGCAAGTAATGCTTTTGCCTCAAGAAACCCTGTCTCTTTCCATACACCCTTCTTGGTTTATCAGTTTTCTCTTTCCTGCGAAGGCTTTCATATCGTATTGGCCTCTTACAGGAGGAATTCACTGATGTAGGGACTAGAACTGTGTTTGTTGTACTACCTCAGGTCAAGCATCAGTAAGTCAAGCCTCTGCTTGTGAGTTTCTGTCCCTGTTGACCTTAACTATCATTTCATTGGACAGAAAGCTCTCTTAGCTTGATTTACAGTAGCTAGGATGGGTGTTTTCATTTTCACTGAGATTTTCTCACAGGATTAGTTGTAAAGTTAGGAGAGACTTGTGGATAAGATCAACAGTCACCCAAGTCATTGAGAGAGGGTTAGATCACTTGGCCCATATGCCTAATAGTCCCACACCTTAGCCATTGTTTTATCATGAAGCAAAGGGGAGCTGAATGGCAGAAAAAGACAACCCCTAGTGGGGCCAAGTTTTTTTTACACAAAAAAGTGGGTATTCGCAGAATGGAAGATCAGTTTTCAATCTAAAGTCCCTTTTTTTAGTGAAGTGTATTTGGAACTCCTTCCTTTCCCTCTTATTTTCCAAAAGTTGGAGCAGAGGAAGAAGCCAACAGAGGATTTTTCTTCAAAGGTCTATCATTGCTTTTTGATGCTACTTTCCTCATGTGGGAAACAGCAAACACGCATGAAAAAAATTCTTTGCTGTACCACATGAACATTGGAGACATATAATTACTGCTCCAGTCACCTATTTGTGCTATATTGTTTTTACTCTTTCTTTATTGATTCAAATGTGAGAGCTAACCAGTGCAGCATACTGAATTTAGCGTGTTACCATTTTGATAAAGTAACAGTAACCATGTTATTTTTTGTTAACATGCCCCATGATTGGCTGGTTTGTGGAAATAGATGTTTTGAGGGAATGAGGTTTACATTCAGTGCTTTTCCAAACTGATGTTACTGATAAGCTATAAGTATGCCTTTGTGGCTTATACAGTATCTATCAGGTCATAATTATATTTTGAATTTATTTGAACTACCCGTCATCAATTGTTAGATAGTAATAATAATACAGTAGTAAAGAGGAAATAAATACAGCGTGCTTCTTTATTCCATTTTTAGATTGTGGCTAATAAGCGGACTGGAGTTGATGTAGATAAATGGGACTACTTCATGCGTGATAGTCATAGTCTTGGCATCAAGGTAGGTACCATTTTTGTGATATTAACTTTTTTGTAGTACACTTTATAAGTATGAAAACTTTGTTTTTTAATGACCAAGTGGGAAGCTAATGGGTGTGATTATGTTGTAATTTATAAGGTGAGTTCCTTTGATTTGTCTAATAGTCACTTTTATGCTAGGGGTATAACATCTTAACATAAATTGATACTGTTGATATTTGATGTATGTTATACCGAAACCTCATTTACTTGAATAGTTGGTGCGTAGGATGATTCGACAGTCCGAATTTTATAACATTTATATATGAAAAACAGGGAGATAAATCCATCAGTCTATTATGACTTAAATACATGGAAGAATTGAATTGTTACTGAAAATTATTAATCATCCATGTTACTTACCAGAAATGTTAAAGGGTGATGTACAATTGCTTGGGGTTTTGTGTGATTTTCATTTCCAGATTCATTTCATCCACTGTCATGGATTGATTTGTTTGTTTATTTATGTATTAGTCTTGGCATCAAGGTAGTTACCATTTTTTTATTAGCTCCATTGTAATACACTTAATAGGAAGGTAATTGGTGTGATTATGTTGGAATTTATTAGCTGAGTTCCTGTAATGTGTCTAATAGTCACTTTTATGCTAGGGTTATAACAGATTGCATCAGGAATTGAAACTTATTTGGATGTATGTTATACTGAAACCTCATTTACTGGACTAGTTTGTGCTCAGGATGATTCGACAATTCAGATTTTCAACATTAATATGAAAACAGGGAAATATATCCATTAGTCCATTGTGACTTAGATACTTGGAATATTAAATGGTTAATGAAAATTATTAATCAGCTACGTTACTTAACAAAAATTTTAAAGGATGATGTACAATTGTGGTTTTAGAGTGATGTTGATTACCAGATTTATGTAATCCATTGCTATGGATTTATATATTTTGATCACTTCCCTATTTCATTTTTTAATGGTGCCAGGTTCACTGCTTTTGCTAAAGTCCATGATTCTTTACCTCGTATTATGATTGCCATAGATTGTTGAATCCCCAAGGCTGCAGTTTCTTATTACCTATTTATATTGTACGAAGAAGTTTTACACTTATGGGGCTCTATCTCTAGAACACTGTCTATGATCATACAACCACTTGAATTTATGTATGCTGCCTGCATTGACCATGCCCTTGGTTAATCTGATCCATTCATTTACCAGTTTTATACTATAGAAGTATTTCTTTAATCCTGATTTACAAGTTTCTTTATTTCATACTATCTACTATGGTTGATCTATCCCTACATCTGTCTTAGAACTGTCCGCTGGCCACATCATTAGTCTCTTTTAAAAACCTAAAGGTTGTGATGAGGTCACCCCTCAGTCTTTTCTATTCCAAGGTGGGTAAATTTAAAGCCTTCAGCCTTTCCCTGTTGTTTAGCTCTCTTAATTATGGTACCATCTTTGTCACTCTCCTTTGAAACTTCTCTGTGAATTTTCTTTGCTTATTTAGGTGTGGTAAATTAGTTTTTGCTGTATGTAAGATAGATAGCTTGCTAAATATTTCCTTATCCTTGTACATGAAAATCTTCTGATATTTGTCAGCCAACAGTTTGTTTCGTAAACTGTTTTAGTATGGGACTCTGGTGACAGGTTAGGGACTATGTTAACTCCCAGGTCTCTCTCACACTCAGAATCCTGAAGCTTATTTCCTGCTAGGCAGTACAGCGTCCGACCTATGAACACCTTTACTTATGAAAGAGCACAAAAAAAATAATTTCTAGTCTGACACAATCAATTACTCATACTTACGAACCGTGAAACTATTTGAATGTGCATCTTTTTCATTATGTTGTTTAATATATTTTTTTTAACTATATTCACTTCAGAATACAGTATCTAATACATTATTACAGTCAGGTATGGTATTTAATTCAATTTTATGCATTTCTTTATTTTTTTTGACTTACCAACAATTCACCTTAAGAACAGGGTCGGAAATGTAACCCATTCATAAGTTGGAGACCCTCTGTAATCATGTAGAGGTAGTCTTCTGCTTTGTCCCATCCTGATTAGTTTACATTTGCTAAGGTTGAATTTCATCAACTTTGTAGTCTGTAAGATGATTCAATCCTCCTTGTTTTTTCAGTTCCCTCATGACCATTGCATCATCCGCAAACATATTCAGGAAGGATTCCATACTTTCAGGCAAGTCATGGATATAGATCAAAAAGAGGAATGGTGCCTTAGGATTGGATGAAAACTTTTATTGTTCCTTTATTCAAAAGAAATGGTGCTAAGTATGTAAATAGGATTTTGTCTCCAGTGCTCTTCTCCTGAGAATGGACTGGTGACTGGTTAGAGACAATGTGTACAGTACTCCCTTGGCCCTCTGACACACAGATTCCTGCAGCTCAGTTCCTACTAGATGATACTCATATCAAGTAGTGATGTATGTGACATGCACTTCCACTTCTACACATTTTTCACTTCCGAATCTGTTTCTGACAGCCGCACTTTAGCTACATAGATGTCAAATGTATGTGTGGCCAACAGTGTACTGCTTTTGACTCATCCACTGAAAGTGCGAATTGATCCCGTCCCATGGCAGACCTATCAGCTCCTGCTTCAACTTTGCTGAAGTAGCCAGTTGCACTAGCTAACTACAGATTAAATATATATATTTTTATTATTATTATACTTGATCGCTGTTTCCTGCATCAGCGAGGTAGCGTCAGGAAACAGATGAAGAAAGACCTATCCACTCAAATATACACATATATACATACACGCACATACATATACATATCAACATATACATCATATATACGTACATATACATACACATACATATATACATGTGCATATTCGTACTTGCTCGCCTTCATGCATTCCTGACACCATCCCGTCCAATAGGAAATAGCATCGCCACCTCTTGCACAAGTGAAGTAGCGCCAGGAAACAGATGAAAAAAGGCCAGATCTGCTCACACTCAGTCTCTAGCTGTCATGTGTAATGCACTGAAACCACATGTCCCTATCTACATCCAGGCCCCACATACCTTTTCATGGTTTACCTCAGATGTTTCACATGCCCTGGTTCAGTCCATTGACAGCACGTCAGCCACAGTATACCACATCGTTCCATTTCACTCTATTCCGTGCACGCCTTTCACCCTCC
>JAUUEC010159865.1:0-10993 GCA_032361885.1 Panulirus marginatus
GAAGATGAATCAGAAAAAATACAGGGAGGAGTATAAAAGGAAGGTAACTGAAAGCTTAGATGGAAGGGCTGTGAACATAGGAATGCAGTCATGTGTGAATGAGGTGTTTAAAATGTTTAGAGAAATAAAGTTAAAGGTTGTAGAATCAGTAGTTGGATACAAGGTAGTGGAAGAGAAGAAAAAGGCATATCGTAAATTGCTCAATAGGAATGTACCAGTGGAAGTTCAGCAAAGGAGGAGGGAAGAATACAAACTATGTAAGCTGATTGTTAAGAAGCTGATAGAGGAAAGCAAAGAAAGAGTAGATGAGATTTTGGAAGAAAGTTAAGTGAAAAGTTTCAAGATATTAAGAGACTATACTGGAAGGAGGTGAAAAAGGAAAGAGGTGGAAGTAAGAGTGGAAATGTTGATGTGAGAAGTAAGGAAGGGGAATTGCTGAATCAAAACAAGGATGTGAAAGGAAGATGGAAAGAATATCATGAAGAACTGATGAATGCAGGAGAATGGGAGGCAGCAGCTGTTACATGCATGGGTATGGAGGATGGAAGGAAGAGGATAAAAGTGCAGGGACCTATAGAAAAAAGGGAAGTAAGAAAAAAAAGTGCATTAATGAGGATGAAGGTAAGAAAGACACCTGGAATGGTTGGGATTATGGCTGAAATGCTGAAGTATAGAGGAGAAAGTGTGATTGAATGAATGCTTCTTATATTGTAATTTAGCATGGAAACAGAAGGTTGTGCCTGAGGATTGGGTTAAAGCTATTATTACTTTTTTCAAAGAAAAAGGTGCTAAGGATGTATGTAGCAATTATAGGGGAATAGGTATGTTAGATATACCAGGAAAAGTGTATGCAAGAATATTAATTGACAGAGTGATGGAATTGACTGAATGCAGAATAAGTGAAGGGCAAGAGTTTGTAATAAAGATGACCTTGGAAAAGTATTTAGTGAAAGGTAAGAGGTTGTATGCAGCTTTTATGGATCTGGAGAAGGCGTATAACAGAGTCAAGTGTAATGCTTTGTGGGATGTGATAAGGATATATGGTATAGGGGGACCAATGTTGGATGGTGTAAAAGCCTTCTATAGAGTAGCAGATGCATGTGTAAGAGTGGATGGAAAGCCAAGGGAAAGTTTTGGGATACATGTAAGTGTGAGGCAAGGCTGTGTGATATCACTGTGGCTTTCTAATATGTATATGGATGGAGTGATAAGAGAGATAAAAGCAAAACTAGGGAAAAGGGGTGCAGAGATGGAGTGTGACAGTGAGATATCATGGCTAGTGGCAAGCCTGTTTGTGGATGATACTGTGCTGTTTGCTGAGACTGAAGAGGAGTTGCAGAAGGTTGTGTTTTATGATGTGCTTAAGCATAAGCGATTAAAGGTAAATGCAAATAAAAGTAAAGTAATTGTGTCTGAAAGGAAACAGAGTGAAAGTATAGATTTTGTAAAACCATATAGAGTGAAAGAAGAAAGTGTACTAAATTATGCAGTGGATGTGGAGGGAAAAAGACTGGAAGAAGTGAGAGAATTTAAGTATCTAGGAGCTGTCTTGGGTAAGTGTGGTGATATGGAAGGAGAGATAAGGGAGAGAGCAATACAGAGTAGAAGAGTTAATGGGTACCTTAATAGAATAATGAAAGGTAGAGTTGTGAGTATGGAAGTGAAGAGAGGATTAAGGGACAGCATAGTCCTCCCAACCCTGATCTATGCAGCTGAAACATGGCTGTGAAATGAGACACAGAGGTCAAGAATCTAGGCTTTGGAAATGAGCTATTTGAGAAGAGCATGTGGTATGACTAGATGGAATGAAGAAAGAAATGAAATGGTGTATGAGAGATATGGTATGGCAGGGAATGCAAAGGGAGTGAAATGTGGAGTGGTAGAATAGGTGAAACATAATACTTTGAGGTGGTTTGGGCATGTGGAAAGAATGCAAGACTGGGAATTTACAAAGAGAGTGTATGATAGTACAAGTAAAGGAGATCATGTGACAGGAAGACCATCTGGAGGAATACTGGAGGGAGAGTAATGGTGGAAGAATGCATGGAATGGTGTAAGCGAGGGAGGCATGGAAGGACAGGGATAAGTGAAGACTCTTTTGCTGTGGCTACACTTTGATGGGAGTTCGTGGACGGAATGGGCATCAGAGATCTAGATAGATAGATAGAGAGAAAAAAAAAGAGAAAAAAAGAAAAAACAGAGGAATGTGTATAACAAAGTAGAGGCTGCAGTGTATGACAGAAGTTTTGTATAAGCCTGATTTCCATGAAGGTAGGAAAAGATATATAAGGTAATAACAGACAAACTGTCATATATGTTCTACATCTTTGACACTGTGCTTAAACTTTTTCTATTCCTGATATACAGCTGATTAGTCCCAGAACAGCCTCCTCAATTAAAGAGAAAAAAATTTTTGATATTCTGCAAATGCATGAGTTAAAGACTATCCCATGACTTACAAAATCACTTACTCTGTATACACCCTTTACGTTACGTCTTTTTCGTCTAATCCCATTCGACTTCAACAATTCTCTTCATATGTCTACACCAGGTTTTTCTTTCTTTTACTGTCCCCCAGTTCTTTGATAATAACATAACCTCATATTTTCTCATTCCTCTTTATCCTTCTCTTCTCTCACTGCTCTAGACCCACTTCTTACAACAGCCATCTCACCTATTTATAATTCACTAGTAAAGCCACTGGTAGGCAAAGAAACACAAAGATTTAACTGAGAGAATACAGAGAAGGGCAAATAAGATGGTACCTAAATCAAGCCAGCTGAGCTACATTGAGAGGCTGAGGGTTACAGATTTGCATCTTATGGAGGAGAGAAGAAGGGAATGACATGATTACAGTCTTAAAGTTTGTAATTCCCTTGGATGACAATGACATGAAAGTTCTTCATGAATTGCAGTGACAACATAACCAGAGACTACTACAAGGAGCTTGTTAGAAAGTATGTGAAGAGATACATTTTTAGTGAATGGGTGGTGGAAGGCTAGCACAGACGAAGTAAAGATACTGTGAATGCTGGCAATATATAAATGTTTACATAATTACTTGATGGTAAAAAAATTTCAAAAAATGAGGCCTCACAAGTGACCACTCTCCCCTTTAAATTTGAAAAATACTGCCAGAAACTACTGGTTATTAAACTCATCCAAAATTTTATTGAAAAGACTGCATACCAAATATCGTATATACTCGTCTTTAATTCTACCTTGTGTATAGGGAGACCCTTGATTTTTGGCCAAGAAATCATCAATTTATGATATGCCTAGTGTATAGGTCAACCCAAGTTTTTGAGGGTAATGGAACAACAAATTAGGGTAATAAAGCACCATATTTTATGGCACATAAAACTCATTTCAGAAAATCCTCACTAAAAAACACTCTATGTCCTATAAACTGAAGTTCGCTAAGCCTGAAACACCGAGCGGGGAAGGCAATTTGTTTACCATTTATTATTATGGTAGTTTACAATGAAACATAGGCAGTTTCAGCAAAAATATCATATATTTCCATTCAAGTATTTATTCAAGTCAATTAGGCTAGAATATTATCGTAATACAAGTTTTTGTAACTGAAAATCATTTGAAAAGCAATTATGGTAACATCATTTAAACAACAAAAGAAATCGAAAGTCTATTGTTTTCATCATGATTTTATCCCATTTTCCACATATCATTGTAATATAACAGTATTTCAACTGAATTATAATATGACAGTATTTTAACTGAAAACTTAAAAAAACTAGTAACATCTCTTGAATATCAGAAGGTTAGGTAAAGTTTTTGTTTTTGTTATATATCTTATCATATTTCACATTGAAATACATCACGTTTCAGCAAAACTACTATTCATTTCTGAGAATATTCATTCAGGCACAGTTAAGGTAAAATATGATTATGATGTAATAGTTTTTCAACTGAAAACTATTACAAAAACACATACCGTCTAGCTGATATGGCATCGCCATACTCGCAGAGGTTTTGCCTTTGCTTAGGCCTTTCCTAAGCCCTACCAAAAATAGCCCATTGGCATCTTTCTTGTTTAGTCTCTTCCAATTTCCCACATCACTGTAATCCAAAGGATTTAATGAGAGTGATTAAGAGTGTGCTTCTAAGATATTATCTATAGAGCTAAGAGGGACAACTAAGGGAAAAGCAGAACAGTGTAAGCAAAAAAATTAAGACATATAGAAAAGATCCCTTAAAAGCCATATTACTGTACAAATGGAGAAAGCATATAATGAACAGTATTAAAAAATTGACTATTTATCGTAAGAAGTCTGCACACTAAGTGGATTATTCACAATATCCAAAGAAAACACACTTTAAAGTTTCCGAAGAAGATAGTGAGACCATAATGTTATTTCAATCCTCTTTACAGTTTTCAGCTTGAAACATGTCATTCATAACTTTTAAAGATACATATAAGTATCTAGCAATGAGAGTAATACAATATACTTACTGAATTTACTGTTTTTGTTGTAATGTTTATGATGCAGTTGAAACCAACAGCTGTAAAAGTACATTTATGTAAATATTTACGAACAAATCATTAACAATTAGTACATGAGAAAACATGTATTTCAGAAGTAATGTTAAGTGCTAACTCTTGGTGTCACATTGTAAATCTCTAGAATACCTAATCTTTGCCATCTTATTCTGTATCTATAAAATAAGTAATGAACTCTTGAAAGGTGATTTCATCCAGTAAAGGAGGTCAGTGACCAGGGAAAATGTGAAAAAATCCTGCAAAACATGAATTATAACTTGAGGATAATACCATTATCCACTCCTGAGGACAGGATTATCTTGCTCAAAAATCTGGTCACCACTATCTCTTCTCAGGGAACAAAACCTATGTTGTGAACTCAGACTCAGATCTAGTAAACACAGCTACACTATTCAGTCTCACAAAACTCCAAACTACTGTATGTCACTGGATAAAGCGTAAAATGGAAATGAACACTAGAAATAAAAAGTCAACAAAAAACCTTTACAGTAGGAAAATGCAAATGTGGACAGAAAGTGGGAGATTATTATGTATACCACTCTGTGTGTGTGTGCTAATGATAATCTAATTACTGGAAAGGTGCATGGTATAAACCGATTTTTCCTCTGATCTCATCATCTTATATTTCTATGACGGACTGTATGGATAGCAAATCTACCAGACGCCCAGTCCCTAAATTAGAGGCAGTTGTACATTTCTTGAAAAAGCAATGGCACATCCACTTGGAAGAGATTTTTATTAGAGAACATAGACACTCATTCTTACTTGTATCTTACCATCACCACCTTCAGAAAAATACAGCAGTTATTACGTCTTATGTGCATAAAAGCGAAAGCCATTTCATTCTTCCAGAAAATTTCTTGGGGAACTCACACAGAGATATCCGGGGCATGTTGAGCGAGTGCCACAGCAACCGCAGATTGGTGATGATCAGTCGACCACGGTCTCTTGAATTTCCTTTGGTGTCTTCTATCGATTCTAGTCTGTCAATAACACGCTCCCCAGACCTCATTTTCATCTGTCTAAAGTTAAAATACATCGCTTAGGTCTTTAAATATTTATAGTTAAAGCTAATAAGAAAGATGAGTACATAACCTCTTCAGCAATATGGTATGACCAATGAATGCAATGGTATGCTCACTGAGCATGACAAGACATCCCTTGGGTATGATAACATGACCTTTGACCTAACCCTTAAGGGTAAAGTCAAAAACCATACCACCACACCTAAGGGTTATATGGTATTCCTCAAGGGCTGCAACACAGTGCCCAAAGGGTTTTGAGTTATCATATTATCTAAGGTTGATGATCTGAGTCATGAGTACCACTGCCTTTATTGGGATATAAATTTTGCCATAATCTACCATAATCTAGATCAGGTTGTGCTCAAGAGTTTCAGTGTAGTGCTCAAAACATTATAAACTCTGCTGTAACCCAAAGATGACATACTTTACGATGACTACCATCACCTTAATTTTCACCAAACCACTTGAAACTCTCTTGCTTCACATACTTCTATGTCCCAAACACCTCACATTTGCTATCCTATCATCTACCACATTCAGAAGTCTTTCAAAATGCTCACTCCTTTCCTTTTACACTTTGCTCCCTTGTTCTCCTCTCAATATTAAGTTCCTTTCAAAACATATTCTTTTTTCCCTGATATCAGTACTGATAATCTCTGACACTAATCTACCCTCTCTTTGAGCTCTAACACCTTTCTCTCGACCTCCATCCACTTCCTCTTGAGCACTTCCCAATCACTTACACTCTTTCCCTGCAGGAAACACCCCAACACCTCTATTTTCTCTTTCACCAACAACATAACTTCCTCACCCCACCACTCACTCCCCTTTCTCACATGTCTACATCTCACCTTCTAAAAGCTACACTCTTCTCTTTGAGGGAAGCACTACTAAAAAACCTCCCATTCCACACCCATTTCACTAGTCTAATTCACTCCACCAGCAAATTTTCACCTAATCTCTCCTGGCATCTCTTCACACAAGCCTCTTTTCCAACCTCACTCAATTTCACCACCCACTTGCCAACCATAACATTCCCTTTTTTTCCTAAAGTCTCGACAAACTTACGCCCTCGCCTTCACCAAGACGTGGCTAACACCCCCAACAGCTGCCCCTCTCGGTATATCTACATCCAAAAGTCTCTCTTTACCATGCCTGTCTATTATGACAAAATCTAGAAATGCACCATTCTTATCTACCACACTCACCCACATATAATTACAAATTTCCCTCTTTTCAAACCAGATATACCCAATCACTAGTCCTTTTTCAGCCACAATCTGTTCATCACTTTAATTCAAAATGGGAATCCCTTGCCCCTCAAATATACCCATTTACTTCTACATCAGCCACTTTTATATTCAAATCACCATCACTATCACTCATCCCGCACTACTCGTTCTCACACACCCACATCCCGCCAACCGTATACCACACACTTCTCTAGCACATGTAAGCACTACTTACACCTCCCAATATTACATTCGCCTCCTGCCTGGGGTCATATTATGTCGTCTGTTTATTTACATCTAGGCGCCACGTTGAGAGTCCATTTTGTTGAGCATGACTGGTATATTTCGAGTACATTACTGAATAGTACGGCAAATCTCTCCATTTACGGAGATTAACTGAGATTTTACTTTAATAATCCCAACTTTGCTAGGTCATACTACAGCTGTATCACTTTATCTACACCGTTCAGTAAAATAAAATGCTGCAATGTATACTCTGCAGGTATTTCTGTAATCACGAACTATATAAAGCACTCAAAACTGTAATGTATGCGAGTGGTAAGGTGGTCATCCATGAGTTAGGGCCAGTAAAAAGGAAGACTCCTTGTCCACATTGTTTACTGTTCTCCCTCAGCTCCCGCCTACAACCAAGCCCGCTAGGTGGCCCTCCGAATGTACGGTACAAAACAAAGTACGGTAAAAAAAACATGCATTGTAAGACAATCACATATACCACAAAATGATTTCTGGAGAAGGCCAAGGTATTGGCCACCTTTCCACCAATATGGATTTTAGTGTTAAGCCCAGGACAAGCCAATGAAAGACGTTTGAAATGTGTGTAAAAAAAAAATTGGAACATTTCATAATTTACGTCATCTTTGTGTAGGGGGGCCTGTTTATCCTTTACATAGTTCGGATCTACATCTATGTTCCCAAAGCTCACTCCCCTCAGGAAATCCCTCAAGGGGGTGAATGTGGCTTAAGAGACTCTATAACTGGTGAACTCCAGTACCAATTAGAATACATAATGCCAAAGGAAGTACTGAAAATTTATACAATCTTGCTGAGAAGAGCTAAAGGACCAAGATATATAGGTAACAGGTACCCTTTGTGATTTTTGTTGAGTCCAAAGGTTTTTCTATGAAATCAGTTGGGCATAAGGCATAAAACTTTTAAGAATGAATGAAATAAGGATACTTCTATCTCCCTAATTTTATTTTTAGCCAAAACTGTTTCATTAACCTCAAAACCTATCAAGAGATATTTGTAAACAATATCCAGGGTCTGGACATGGCATAAAATTCACTAATGGTATAAAGACAAGAGTTCATATAAGTTGTTGATGAGCTACTGTTAAAAAAAAAAAAAATGTAAAAGGTCTAAGGCTGAAAGCTCCCTTTTTGGAGGCTGTGGAGAGGCAATCAGTCTCCTCACGAGGATTGAGGAAATAAATTTGAAATCAGGCAGGTTACAAATGAATTCTAAACCCAGAGATGGGTTCTTAGAGGGTATTCTTAAGAGGCTATAGTAATACCAGCTTTGTTCCGTGGTGATAAGGGATAGAGCAGAACTCTAAACAGAAACTGCATATCACTTCCAGAGAATTAGGTTTTTCCAAGATGGCAACTGTATTTTGTATCAATTGGTACTAGCTAGACACCAGGGCTGTGGCAGAGGTCCTGCAAATATCAAGTGGCCTAGAAAACCCCTAAGTATAAACCCTAGGTGTGACAGCTGAAGGAGCCTCTGGTACCATGCTGTTTTCTAACTTGGGGCTAAACATTACTAAAGCCCAAAGAGCAGTATTTGTGAGGAACCTTTTCTGGAAAAATAACTGGGAAAAGATAATTCAGGCTCTAATAATTCTAAGCCAAGGACAGAGGATCTGTTGAACTGCCCTTGCTTTTGAAACTGAAGAAAACATAAAATATAGAGAACACACTAGTTATGGTGGCACAAGATCAACAGAGGTGCCACTTCGAAGGAGAGGAATCCTAATGAAAATGCTTCTCCTATACTGAAAACTCTACAGTAAGTGTATAATCTGGATAAAGCATCTGACTTGACATACCATACTCCATGGAGATAAGAAGCTTGAAGAAAGGGCATCTGAACATAGGCAAAGATTCATACATTACTACTAACTCTATAAGAATATGTAAGAGTAAATTTTGCCAGGATGCAGGGCTAGCACAAAGTACTCTCAGCAAGGAAATCTAGAGTTATGAGAAATAAGTGCAGTGGGCTGTATTGTCAAGCATTATGTGTGACAAGGAGGGACTGTATATTTGTCCATTTGTGGGTGAGGCAGAAAGAAAAGACAGCTACCTGGGTTAAGGGAGTGCAACTTGCAACCACTGAAGTGCTGGCTCACTATGCATCCATCACCAACCCTCCTGATACCCAGGTGGGTGGTATTAGTAATATATCTCCCTGGTCGGTGACTGTTACCAATTACTACCTACCACAATATGATTTACAGAATGGAAATCTTATTCTGATTCAAAGAACCTTTCTAAACCAATAGATAATTCACTGGAAGTCCTTCTAGGCAAGGTTCTTGTTTTCTACATTGTTTCATCCAAGACATTTCTCACTGCTCATTGGACAAACTGTCAGAGCAGAGAAACTGTTAAAACACAAAAATCACGTTTTCTCACCATTTCAGTGGATAGCTTGATATTTAGCATATGTACTAGAATTGGAATATAGCACCAAGATTTTCTGTCATTTAAAAGCACTGAAGTTCTGCCAGGACCCTGTCATGATTATGTAACTGTTGTTGCACTGCCTAAGATAAATGTGCTGGGTATCTGAGAGTAATCCAACTGAACTTTTTTGACATGGGTGAAGGTTGATTTAATAGCCACTGCTGGCTACATTACGGTGAAACTGCTGGTCTAGGGTAAAACCTGTCTGCAACAGACTTTTGTTCACAGAAGTTTTATAAAAAACCATCCAGTCAAGTGTAAGACATCACACTCATTAGAGATCTACCTGTACAACATAAATAAGCAGCACAGATAGCAATATGAAAATGAAGCACAGGATAAGATTAATGACCACCTTGAGGTGCATTCTATAAAAACTGGAAGCAAGAAGGTATCAGCCTCCTTTCACTGTGTACATAAGTGTTCTCCTTTTCATTGTTAGTACAGGACAGTGGTAGACAAGAACACACTGACTGCTGCTGATAGGCAAAGCCACCTGAGCTTGAGGTGTTGCCATCTAGTTTTAGGGTCAAGCAATAGGGTAAATCTTTATTCACACAGTCTAGAGAGGAGTAAACTACTGCTGACTGGTATTTTGCAGTTATCTTTAGGGTGACTACATCACTGTCTTTTGGTTTAAAATGTAATCAAGAATCCAACATAATGTCTGGGAGATAATTTGAGCTTCAGTCTACCAGCTCACCATCAGGTCACAAAAGTATTGTATATTTTATAAATTGTTCAAGCAATGACAATTTATGTTTTCTATTGTGCATTTTCAAGAAAAAAATCATTAATTGGTATACTGCGTAAACATATCTGAGAAGTCTTAATACATGAGCTTAATCACAAAAATCACCTTTCTTTCACATTCACTGTTTACTATAAAACCAAACTCCTTACCTTGGCCCTGCAATGAAGTGTAGGAGTCACAATAACCAAAGCACTGCCTAAAGTTTGGAACAGGATCAGAATTTTGACAAATTCCATCATGTACTGAAGATGTTTGGAAGATACCCACTGTTTCTTGTAGAGGCATGGCCTTTGGCATGCACTTTCCTGTAATTAATATACAGTAATGAGCTTGAAGTGCACTGCATTTCATCGATCATTTACAAAATTCTAAAAACAGTAAGATTATTATTATTATTAATGAGTACATTTCATATTTATGTGAAAGTAATTAACTGGATATCATCATGAAGAAAATACATATAGGTTCTGAAGGCTGATAAACCACTGCTCTGGTGCAGGCAGAACCCTTTGAGGATCTGAGAGGGTACTGTCTTAAAGGGGGTTAAGACATCATTTTACCCAACAAAATGAAGCATATTCATGTGAATTCACCCCCTACAAGCATCATGAAACATAATGCAAGGAAATGCTCATTTACAGGACTCAATAAGCACCTAGCAATCTACTCTGTTTTTAATGTCACAGCATGGACATGAGATGATGCCAAGCCACTTTTCACAACCTTTAATCAAGTGAGTGCAGGGGTCT
>JAUUEC010164293.1:805-10925 GCA_032361885.1 Panulirus marginatus
CCACAGAGAGTGTATGGCTTCCTTTTGAAGTGGCGTTCATTGTCGCGCGGGCGTGGGCGTGCGTGTGTGTGTATGACCCCACCCCCCTCCCACGCCGACGTGACCTGGTGAAGGCGTGGGAATGTAGGGCGACGCCGCTTTCTGCGTTGAGGTGGGTCGCGCGAGTGACCTAGGCGGTGTATCGCGTGACCTGGGTGGTGTAGTCCGAGGTCAAGGCGGTGTAGCGTGTCCTGGGCGGTGTATTGCGTGACCTGGGGTAGGTGTAGTGTGTGTGACCTGGGCGGTTCAGCCTAGTGGTCCTACAAGGTAAGGATCATGTTAATGAAAGCTGTCGTGACTACATCCAGTTGATGACAGGTAATTGAATTCATTCGTTGATTCCTTGATGAACGAGAACACCCCACTAATTACGGGTACGTGAATGAAGACATCCGTTCACTTACGGTTAAGTGAATGCATTCGCTGATTCCGTACGGACGATTGCATTGGTCCGAAGTGATCATCCGATCGTCAAGCGAAAACAACTGACCTACCGTAACGTCGCCGTCACATACTGAGCGTGATCACGAGCGAAACATTCAATGACAGGTGTATTACGTGACCACAGACGTATTCTCGGTGCATGCCGAATGTCGAGGACTGAAACTGCAATGGTATTAGCTCACGATGACATTGTCGCCGTCGTTGCCAGATATACCAACGCCGCCATTTACAGTGTGTGTTCGGTCACGAATATTCATTTTTTTTTTTATGTAACTCTGTGAATCTTCGTGTACGACGTTGTCTGAATGTGATATGAAGGACTCGAAATATTAAATATAATCTCTTATAAAGAATATCTCAGCTTATAAATCAGATGAATCTTGAGTGAAAAATGTTCCCATTCAGTTTATTTTTTTCCACGTCCGGAGATGGCTTTGTTGTAATTTATAGACAGTGGAGGACTTTTTCTCCGTCGGTGATGTTTCGGGATATTTTTTCGTTCTCCGGCAAAATTGGAGGTATTACCCCACCTAAAGGAACTATAATTTATATGATTTTTATCAGGTGATGCCCAACACGTATGCCATTATTTCTCTACAAGCTCCTTGATCGTGGGCAGCAGCCTTCCAGCGAAGGGGCATCTGAACCTACACTACCAACGACGTACGGCTCATCCTACCCTCGGGAGCGGGTCGCCCAAGGGGCGCTGGGCAGCTTAACGAGCTCATCAGCTGAATGTAATGAAGGCCCGGCTGATAGTGATGAATAGGTGAAGATAATCTGTTTGCCCTGCTAATGCTCGAGTCACCCGCAACCGTCACTCCAATCCTCCCTTTGCCCTGAGTACCCACGAGACATGATGGACATTCCAGATTCCTTCTCAATGAAAATGACATTCGGTCAAATGTCATGCCAACGTAAACTGAACTGGCCTCATTGCCATAAGATGGACTGATATCTAAAAGAAATATATCATTGTATTTATCTTTCATATATTCTTTGTTTGAGGAACATCCTAATCATCTGAAACATACTAAAACACGTACAAATAGACACATGCACATACACAGACACACAGGCAAGCACACGCACCAAAACTCACATACAGATAATAAGCACAATATATATTGACAAAGAGACAAGAAACGTTATAAAAATCTATTCTACCAGAAAAAAGAGAATGAATTTGACTGTATTTCAAAGACAGTTCACTGGAAATCCACAAGGGTGTTAAGACAAGTGGACAATAAGGTCCCTGAATCCCTGCGTCCTGCTTCAGGCACGAGGAAACGCTCGTTGCATATGATCTGTTAAATATTCTACCTCACAAGATTGCAGTGGGAGGAAAGGAGCACTGTTTTCCTTGTCTCCCACTGGGACGGATATGGTCCAGTGTGTAAAGATATTTTACAAGTTACACCAACGCGACGCGGGGATGGCATGAGACAATTGTCCCTCAATTCTGTTCATTGCCGACATCGAAATTTAGTGGCTCGGGAAAAATTCAGCAAGTTAGTAATAGTCTGGAGGAAAAGCATTACAGTCTTCACATCGACTGTCAGTGTCAAGTAAATCTCACTTTCATAACTTTAATGATAATTGCTTGAGAGAAAGCCTCGGGGCCTCGAGTTTCACCACAACTCTTGGGAGACACAAGGACGAAAGCTGTGAAATCATTTGTCACCTTCACTCGCTGCGAAATGGAACAACAACGCCACACGTCTGGCAGTACTGACGACATTGTCGAACTCGTGTCATGGTCGGGTGGTTCTTGGCTCCCCCACAGAGGCCTCGACCAAGGTCTGAGATTAATGGGTCTTCATTAATCTCATGAAGGCGTTGATCACCTACGTCGGGGAGTGTATTTAAGGAGCTACGGTGTTATAAGCGTTGGGTGAGAGTTAATGTATTTTTCTTTTCACGTGGTAAGCATATTTATGATTCTAACTCCGATACATGTCTGTATTGATAATGGGTGTCCCCATTTCCATGGGGGTCGTAAGAAATGTTCACACACATTACTGACAAGCGTTCTTTCTTTCCCAAGGAACGGGTCCGTGGGCCATTGGTTGAAGGAGCTGCAACTGCTGTACGAGGCTGAGTGCATGAACACCCTCCAGTCCAAGTCGCTGCCCGGGGACCCCGGCCGCCGCTGCCCGCCGCCGACCACCACCCGCGACGCCGTCAGAGCCATCCAGCGACGCGCCCACGCCGTCTCCACCGAGTTCGCCAGACTCTGCCAGTGAGTGGCTGGCTTTACATGTCTTCTTATCCCTAACGTTGTCTCTTTTATGTTCGCTAAAGCAGTTACACAAATTCTACTACTTACTAGATGCTTGTCAATAATAATGCCATTGGGTGAGGCCCACCCGCCGTCACTATACTGTGGTGTTGTGTGTTGACAGGCGTCTGGAGTGGCTGGAGCTGACGCAGGTGCCGCAGCTGGCCGAGTCTCTGGTGGGCCACATCAACAACTTCCTGAGGGACTACACCACCCAGTGGACCGCCGCCCACCCCGACCTCCAGCCGCAGGTGAGCCACCTGGCCCTCTCGCTCCTGCTGTAGGTCTTGACTCACTTCAGATGGGTAGGACCAAGTTATGGCGAGATGAATTCATTTATTTTAGTCACTGTTCCGAACGTCTGTGTCCGCCAGGTTTTCCCTGGGCTCGTCTGTCAGTCCTGGTGGGAGGATCCGAAGCTTCGAGTTTGCTGCTGTGTTTTGTTATGTTACTGCGTCATGTTACTGCATTATGTTACGTTTCCACGTTATTGTTTCTGTTATATTACCACTTGTATTTTGTATCTGATAAATCTTCTAATAGCGGAATTATAGTTCAGTAATAGATTAAAGTTTGAAACAATGTTATTCGTTCCGAACCGACGAAGGTTCGATACTCTTGTGTCGGATAAGAAGTAATGTTGTGGTGGTCTGTCGCCCACTCACTCAGTCAGTTGCAGGCGAACTGTCGTGAAGTTTAGTTGTCTTTGTTTGAAATTAGTTGTTTGATGTGTTTGTTTAATGTGTATATATAGACATAAAGTGTTCAACGTCTTAGACACCACCACTTCCAAACATCGTATGTTTTCTATCTTATATTCTGCGTATATGATGTAATATAGTTTGTTCCTTTAATAGTTAATTGGTCAGTTGGTAATGTTGGCCAATAAATTTTCTGTATTTAGTGTTTGTTTTCTGTCTTCGTTAAACTGCTCGGGTAAGACGTCCCTTTTTTTGAACATGGGTAATAGTGAGTAACTATTTGATATTATTTAGAGAATTTGTTTAAAACTGCTTGTTGTGATTAACCCCTACGGTCGTAAGTCACAGATAATCCTTGTTACAGCGGCTACTGCTGGAGCTGCGAAGAGTTCGTTAGACCCGAGTAATGTGCAACACATAGAACACTGCAGCTGCAGCAGTAGTGCCGGTGGTAGTGACCTACATGTTACCTTTTGTGTTGGCAGTCATCGCTGGGTCGTCAGAGTAAGGTGATCCAGCAGATCTGTGAGCGGCTGACGGAGGTGTGTAGCAATGACCACGACGACCCCGATCACGAGACGACCCGCCAGGTGGTGCAGGTGGTGACGGCGCTCGGCCACGCCTTCACCAAGCTGGTGGACCTCATGCTCAGCCGAGAGATCAAGGTGAGTGTGGAGAAGCTGGTGGTAGAGGGCGGTATTGGTATGCATGCAAATTAAGATGACGGCGGAAGGCTAATTGTACATAGCACAATTAGCGCTCGTTAGATTCAAAGATGAGTGCTGGAAACGTAAAAGTAGGAGGCACTATTGGCATTCGTATAGTTAAAGGTGAGTGCTGGGGGACGTGTTGGTCGACTGCACTGTTGCCACTCGTACACAGAGACTGGTGAGTGTGTAAAGAACATTAGGGTAGGTGGTACTACTGGCACCCACGAAGGACAAGGGACTGGGTGGTGGCACTGTTGGCATCGCCTCAGAAGAGGGTGAGTATAGAGGACGCTCTCGATGCTTCTCTTAACACTTGTATGAATTTAATGTCAAGAAAAACTCTGCTTAGATATCAAACATTATATTCATTTTGGTGTGATGAATAACCACAACATGAATCGTATCTTAAAGGAACCTGAATTCTTAATATCAAAATGTCATGAGTCCTTGAAGCCAGTTTCTCATTTCTCCAAAAGGCCTCTAGATAAGGGCACTTTAACCTCATGATCTTGTTATATATACTGAAATCTCAGTCACAGGTGTGTGACCTAACCCCCACCGCGTCTATCCTGTAGGTGGTGGTGAGAGCGCTGGAGGAGGCGGACACCAAGGCGGAGGTGCGAACGGTGGTGTCACACCTGACGGCGCTGGGTGTGGACGGCGGCCACATCTGTCGTCTCATCGCGCGTTTCGGAGGCGTTCGGGGTCTCCTGGGCGTCTGTCTGGAGCCGTGGCTGCGACAGTGTCGAGTCGACGCTCTTAGGGCGCTGGCCACCATCTGCTGCGTCGTCGAGGGCATCACAGAGTTGGAGAAGGTAAAGACAGACGACGACCATTTCCTAATGTCTGTGTTTATAGTGTGTACGCATCTCGGGCGCTGCCTTACACACACAGTCCTACATGGCCTCTGACATTTCACCTTAAAGCCTCGAATACCTCCTGTGGCTAGAGTGATACAAGGGCCCTTTCTCTGCCACACTGAAACGTACTGACATTTTCCATCATTGAAATTGACTTGAGAGAAGGACAGACGTCCAGATGAGGTCTAACTCTTTATCCCTGCCGTAGATTAGACAATTAAAAATAAATGAATAAAAGAATAACCTTGAAATATCTATGATTTAGAAACTTGGGCACACTCAAACTTTTCATTTTTCGGTTTAATAAAAGTTATACAATTAAAAACACATTATAGCATGTTCAGAGTCACACCTACACACTACAAGCAACGACCTGAATCTCCTCTGCAAATGGAGAATCCAATCAACAATACTGTGTCGCATCAACACATGAACAAACAACAAGATATTTTTGCTTCGTTTCGTACAATGTGTTTTCAGGTCTTGTTGTCAGTTCTGGTTGGTCCCCTTCAAGATTATTCTTTTTCTACATGAACTTTCCCCCTGACAGTTGCATCAGTCCTATGGAGCATCTCTGAAGTATAAAGCTTTAGAATTTAAAATACCATTTCTTAGTGCACTGATGCTGGTATGAGGAGCCAGAGAATATGAACCAGAATGTCGAGAAAACCAGATATGATTTATGTGATAGAAATCATCTGTATTGCAAGTGTTGCATGGTACGGAAGATAGACTGCTGGAAATACACGTGGTCCACACGGGTGGTGTTGTGTGAGTGGTAACCACTTAAAATGTACTTGATGATGGTACTTTTGGCATTGTTTTATGATAATTCACTTTAATATTTAGCCTGAAACCCTGATGTTTAGTGCTTATACGCCATGATGCTGGTATACCAAACATTATTTTAGCGTGAATTTAACGAGTAATTGGTAAATGAAATGGGGTGTGTCTCCATTCTTGAATTTTAGTGATACAGAGATGTGTAGGACGTGAGTTCGCCAGGTCAGATGCGAACAGCCAGTTTGTGAGTTATGTTCACGTTACCATTCACACTCAAACCTCGAAGTGTGGAAGATTATTGGTTAGAGCCTCGTCTGTCTCAGGCTGGAGGTGTGGAAGTGGTGGCGGAGGTCCTTTGTGACGAGGACTGTCCGGAAGAGGAGCGGAGTGAGGCGGCCGGGGTGCTGGCGCAGATCACGTCGCCCTGGGTAGAGAACACCCACCGCCTGGCTGCTCTCCACACCCACATGGACGCCATCGTCGCCGCCCTCACAGGTAACTCGGCACCCAACTCCGATGGTTAACTAGTAATAGACCACAGAAGTTCAAGGGAAGGTTTGTGCCGTAATGTGTGTGTAGGACTGCGACGCTTTTGGCATTGACTAGTCTGTTTCTGCTGCTAATAGTGTACAAAGGGAAGTGCTTATGTCTCCGTAATCACGTTAGTGTGTATAGTCAATATTTGTATCACAGAGAGTATCCCAGATTTCTCTGTCTTAAGATCAGGAAAATTCATATGAAACCTGTGCACTTACAAAATTACATATGTTTTTTATGGTAAACCAAGCAAACATAATCATAATAAAATTACAACATATGTTATTACGCCTCCTACTGTAAACATCATCTGTGACGATCATTGTATGGATGAATCAAAAATGACTGCGCATGTTGCGTTAGAAGTCTGAAAATCTATAATACACAAAAGAGCATAATCATTTTTATATGAAGCGATGGAGAACTATTATAGCTCTATCAAAACTTATATTTTCATATTCAGTCCTCCCTTATTTTGAGAGAATCCATGATGTTAAGAAAGACACTCTGTAAGGATAAGAATGACACGCCTTCATACATAAAGCAACTTCGTCTCGGACTCGCAGAGTACAGACTAAGTACTTGCGCAAACATCCCGTTCGCAACACACACCCTTCGGGGTAAACCAGCTTGTTTGGCTGTCGCACACCTGTCTGGCTGACCCCCACTTTCTCCCTCCCAGGTCTGGCCGAGTCGACCCGCTCTGCCGAGATCTTCCTGCTGGCGTCGGCGGCGCTGGCCAACCTGACGTTCTTGGACGGCGGGTGTGTGGGCGCCATGAGGGCGGCTGGCACCGCCCGCGTCCTCCTCCGGGCCGCCCGCGACAACTCCAACATCTCCATCTTCACCAAGGACCAGGTGAGTCCATCACTTGATTGTTCTTTAATCTCTTTTAGAGGTGATCATCTGTGGCAGCTGATGTAATATCTTACATTGCATTGGATATTGTCTTTACAATAAACATGGTCAGAGGTCATGGAACACAAGCAACGGGAGTTTAGAACACTCTGCAAACGCAGTCAACTTTATTTGCAATTTTGTGGATTCGCTGACTTGTGTAAGCCCTTCGACTTTGTGAATCTGAGGGCCACTCACGTCTTTCGGAGTGGATCATTTCAAAGCATAACATACTGGATCTGTCACCATGTACCGTCCGTTTCCAGATCGCGACGGTGTTGGCCAATCTGGCGGGGTCGAAGGAGGCTGCAGAGGAGGTGGTTGCTGGCGGGGGCGTGGCCATCCTGCTGGCGCTGCTCAACACCCGTCCCGCTCCGAGCCACCGCCTTCCTGAGGTGGCTACGGCAGAGCGCGTCCAGCAGAAGTCTGCCATTGCTCTCTCCAGGTGAGATATCGAATGTTTATACGATACGTCTTACCTTATTGCGTCCCAGGCTGAATACAAGACATATTCAATGTTCATACAGTATGTTGTATTCCAGAATGCTACTGAACGTCAAGGTTTGGTTTGTACTGATGCTGATAGGCATGAGAGAGAGAGATTTGCATCAATAAAAGAGCTGGAAATGGGAAAAATAACTATAAAGCTTACTTGTAGTCCACATTCCATACCCTGTCTCTGCATAGGAACGACCTCAACTCCCTCTTTTCCTTCCGCCAGGTTGTGTCGCGAGCAGTCTGTGGCGCGGCGGGTGGCGGAGCTGGGCGGGGCGGAGCGGCTGGTTCGGCTGTGTAAGGACGAGCAGGAACGCAACCACAGCGACGCCGTCCTCGTCGCCTGCCTGGTGAGCCCTACACACTTAACGTTCACTTAGTATAAAAACTTACCCCACCGAGTCCCAGAGATAAAAACACAGAAATGTCACACTAGAAGGTTCATGCTCTTTTTCTCATGTATGTTCCTGTCATCCTGTGACCTTCAGCTGGTGGTGGTCTCTTCCCAGTCTGTATTTGACCGATAACTGGTGTCTTGATTTTCTTCTGTATCAATTATATGACCATTTCCCTCCTAGCTGTGTATCTAAAGATTAAGGTGTTTTGCTTTTAGTCCTTCCATTGGTGCTAAATGTTGTCTTTAGCTAACTCTACAGAGGTGGTATAGTTTATGTAGAAATAGGATTGCAGTCCCCTATAACTGTCTGGAATTAATATCCTTTTTCTTCTTGCCTGGTTCCTGTAGGCGGCGCTGCGGAAGATGGCGTCGTCACTAGGGTCGGAGGAGCTGCGAGGTATGGACGCGGCCGAGTTAGTGGAGCCGCGACTGCTCGACTCCTTTCTCATCTACTCCTCACGTCAGGAGAGCTACGTGTAGAGGAAGAAGCAGCAGCAGCAAAAGTCAGGAGAACTATGTCTAGAGGGAGTAGCGGCAACAGCAGAGCACCTCCCAACATTTCTTTACACGTCCCCTTCTTCCGCCGCTATGGCAGCATAGCGGAAGGGCACCTCAAGAACTTAGAACAGGTTCCTCCACTTAGTCTCTCTCTAATGGTTGACTGACGTTGTGCGTTGTGTGTGTCTCATGTTGTGTGGCTGAGAAAGGACTTTGAGTATGGCATTCGCCCTTTCATTATGACCTGAGCTGATTTTACGTTTGTGAAACATATCTTTATCCCTGAAGATGGCTCAAGATAATGTATCATTTTTCCGTAAAGTTCCCGTATTATGAAAAAAAAGGTATTTGATTATTGGTTAACTGGTGATCAAAGGGCCTCGTAACTGTTGTTAATGTCTTCTCTGTTCTTCGTTTTAGTAGCATACCTCAACAATGTCCAGAGGAAAAACACCTTTAAAACCAGTGACCAGCAATTATATTATACTCTTCCCCTGTCCTGTCCTCTTGTATTAATTGGAGTGATATTGTGCACATATAAGAAGTCTCAGTTTTCTCTTGGTTTGCTGTCATGTTTCATGTGTCATATCTCTCCCCTGTTTGTTGACCATAATGGGTATTGAGACTGTGTGACCCTCGAAGGTCGTCTTCCTAGTCAGTGATCTGTACCAAAAAATTGTCTACTTCTTGTGTATAATCTGTACATTCCATCTGTTGTATCATAATGTATATATACATAAATATATATATATATATTTCAATTCAAAAAGATAAAATGAAATGTTTTATTTCCCTACCCCCTTAATGAGAAAGAAATTCCTTGTAAAACTGCTTTAGGAGTGATAAAGATTAGGACGTGATGGAAGACAATTAAACCCAGGAAAAATAAAAGGAAAACAGCTTAATGCTTATCTGACTTAGTCACGGTTTTAAGTGAAGTCGGCAAGATCACGTCTCGGGGACCTGTTGTGGAGAGACCAACTCGTGTGTGGGATGGAGTATGTGTGACCCGGTCGTGACCCTTAGCCCAGGGTGCTGTCAGCCTGTGGAGAACTCTCCTTTAAATGTTACCGTAAAAAACGTTAGTGAAAGCTTGGAGGTCTGAAAGCTTAAGATGTTCTCTTTAAAGACTAAAGGGCGCTAAATCAATGCTTATAAATGTTTTCAATAGATGGAAAAATGTTTTAGTAAATCTGTTCTATAGATGGAGAGTACTGGAAGGTTTAGTAAACGTTTCTAAGACTATAAAGTACTGAACGTTTGTAGAGAGCATCTTTTGAAAGTTTAGAAAACGTGTAAGAGGATGATGAAGGTTTACAAAACGTTACCATAGACTAGAGGGTGACAAAAGTTTAGGAAATTATTTCTGAAAACTGTAGGGTACAAAGTTTAGAAAATAGTTCTAAGAGTGGAGAGAACTGTAAAAGTTTATCAAGAACAAGGGGTGAATTAAGTTCAGAAAAAGTTTTGAAAGAATT
>JAUUEC010165397.1:0-16676 GCA_032361885.1 Panulirus marginatus
GGAGGGTATTATGCGTTTTATATATATATATATTTTTTTTTTCAATAGTTTCATTAAGATATACACTGCTTCGTAGCCTTCATGATGCACATTGTGTTGTCTCACTTCCCGTGTGGACTACTCTCTGGATCCAGGTCAACAGTATCACGGGCTGACCCTCACGTTTTCATACCCCGTTTCGTAAACTATGAATTACAGGGTAATGTAAGTATCTATAAATTCTGGTCATGAAGGGCACACTCTTTAATGGGCTATGAAGAATTTTGAATCAGTAGATGGAAATAAAAAATTCAGAAAAATAGTTTTCTATTGAACTTTGCTACAGTGTTTACATTAACAATGCTCATATCAGATACGGAAGCACAGCTGAAAGTAGTGTTCTAAAGCATCTGTTATCTTTAACTCCAAACCAATCGCGTACTTTTAACGCCAAAATAAGATTGCATTAATCACTCACTATTTACATTTGTTTTCGAGTGTTGTAAATCATATTGTTTGCCCTATTTATCCATGGCTATTTGATTTTCTTGCAACTGGTATTTGCTATAAACGTTGATCACTGTGCGGTCCAGCCAGGGGCACCTGGACACCAGGAGGTACCAGGAACTACTGATCGCCGAGCGGTTTACTCAGGCGGACGGTAGCACCATGCTGTACGTAGGACGCGAGAGTATCCTTCTCGGCAGGGCCGCCTGGCCACTACCCCATGACGCTCCCTATACGACAGTCGTTGACCGCTGCATCATGGCCGTCTGTGAGGTGAGTTGCTCATATGCTACGAGGACTCGTGGTCAGTTTTGTAGCACATTCAGCTAAAGATCGAAAGTTTAAATGCATCCACAATCACACACAAAAGTCCAGGGACAGGTCTGAAGTCCCTAACCTCACTTCGGCACCTGATCTTGGCTGTACGTTTACCGACACCATTGGCGTCGTGTAGCTTCGATCAGGCTTGTCCCAAGACTTTTATCCCACTAGTGTTAATGCTTAATGTAATTCTGTAGTTAAAGAAGTTTCAACCTTACGGAAGGGATGTGGAGGAGAAGAAAGGGATTGGACCTTTGACCAAAATCATAGAAAGGAAAATGTGACCATGAATGTAAATGTAGGAAACAAATTGAAGAATAGCATTGGTCTACCAACCTTAACCTATGGGAAGGCGCAGCATAGGTTTACCGACCCCAAACTATGGGATGGTGCACCTTGGACGGAAAATAGTTTAAAGACTACAATTAGGATGAAACTCGCCCATGTACGTGAAGCAAGTGGAATAGTAAAAGCAGGTTCAATCAGAAACATTTTTTTATCATAATGAAATGTGTAAAGTAAAACATGTATATGGAAATAGTGACAAGATGAGTAAACTATAAATTGTTGTCACAGGTAAATTAATGGTAGGCAGCTGACGATTTTGCCTCTTTGGAAATGTTAATCATATGAACTGCAATATCTGAGGGCAGAACTGTCTTAATCCACCAGAAAATTTAATCTTTTATAGATAGGTCTAAACAAACCCTGCAAGAAATAACCTTAAAGTTAACGATAATATACTGGAAAATTCGAGATTCCATCCACTTTTCACATCCAGTCATACTATCGCCAGACTATAAGAAAATGTTATGAAGTAACACTGTTTCGTTTAGTAATAACTCTTTTCAATAGGGTTTGACGAATACTGTGTCTGAGCTCTGCAATCCTTTTGCGTTCACGGGATGAGCATTGGTCAGATTTTGCCCTTTAGCTTCAGAAGGAAGGCTTAAATGTGAAAAGTTAGTGGACGGATGACAAGTGATGATACAAGGCACCTGCTCAAATGGCCTTCAGTCAGGTGGGCTACATATGGAATGAAGCAGACAGCTCTAGGATTTAGGCTACTGAAAAGAGTGACGTTCCCTATTGGTTTCGGAACTAAATGAGCTAAGCAATGCATTATTCACTGTGTACATCAACGAACAACTGGAGCTTCTCTCGGTGTTTTGATGCTCTGCGGGAACAAAGTGTGGTTCGTATTAGCGCTGCTTTCGAGGTCCTTGATATATTTATAGTTTGTCTCTCTTGCTACTATACACTTAGGCAGGCTACTGCAAACTGACGCAGAGTGCTATAAATTGACGAATGCTGCTGTCCAGTGGAGGGTATTATATGGTGACACTGGCTGCTGCATATCTAGGTAGGACACTAGACCTTGACAAAACCTGCTGCACAACGGTACAAGCTGCTGCACGCAAGCATCTGTACACTGTTCATTTGGGAAACATGGAGAGGAGAGCAGGGATAGACGGTAAACCGGTTGCCCTCACTCTCATCCTGGTTCGTTCTGTCACATCCTTCTCATATACATTAATCTCTGTCCACAGCTATTAATGGGAACAGGTGATACACTCGCCTTGATCGAAGGTTTCATGCATGGCGAAATCTTCATTAATCTTGCTATTTTCAGCTTCTGGCATGTGATTGGTGTAAAGACTCAGATTTCCAATGCGTAATGGCCAAAATGATTGTGACAGGCTGGGCTGTACGAGAAGTGGAGCGATGACCTTTTGTACCTAGCCCAGCAGGAGAGCCGCAAGAAGCAGCAGCAGCAACAGCAGCAGGGGATTGGGAAAGGGACAGAGTCTGGCAGCAGCATCATGGCCCTCACCCTTACACACATGCAGGGTCCCCTTATGCTCCTCCTTCTGGGACTCGGCTTCGCTGGACTCACGTTCTTCGGGGAGATCTTGAAAGTGTGTCTCTTCCAGCTAAGAAGTTTGAGGCTAAGAGCTTCATGATTCTCATTTTTTTTCCTTGTAATAATAACGCATGTAAAATTAAGTAGAAATGAAAAAGAAATTGACTTGAAACAAAATGATGTTATTCTTACACCCTCCGTGAGATATGAGCAGCAAGAACTTGACCTTTTTTGTAAGTTTAGGGGAACCCCTTACGTCGTTACATGTAGCCAGACGTATAATATTAGTAGTCGGGTTCTAATCTACTCACTCAGGCTAATGGCTTAGCCCCGACCTAACCTTAACCTTTAAACCCCACTGTAATTAAGCCCGATTCGACCTTAACGTGACCTGAATTGATCTTCACCTAAATGAAACTAATCTATCCTTTACCCAACCTGAGCCAGCCCACAACTTGACCTGACTGTAACTCAACCTTGAGCTACACAGTATACAAGTATATATTAATGATTTAGTTGCACTTTTTATGTACAAAAGATCAGACTGGGGAGGAACAGCGTGGCTTCAGAAGTGGTAGAGGTTGTGTGGATGAGGTGTTTACTTTATAGAATGTGTGTGTGAAATAGAGAAACAGATGGATTTGTATGTAGAATTTATGGAGCTGGAGAAAGCTTATAATAGGGTTGACAGAGTTGCCTTGTGGAAGGTATTAAGAACATACGGAGTGAGAGGAAAGCTTCTAAAGGGAGTGGGAAATTTTCATCAAGGGTGTCTAGCATGTGTACGACTAGGAAGAGAGGAAGGAGCGAGTCTGAGTAGAGAAAAACTGAAAGAAGTGAAGTGGTTTAGTTACCTGGGAGTGGACATGACATTGAATCGAACCATGGAAGAGGAAGTGACTCATACGGTGGGTTAGCCTGAAGGTTCTAGGAGTATTTTAGAATGTATAGAGAGATCGTTATCTGGGAGGGCAAAAATGGGTATGTTTGACGGTATAGTAGTCCCAACATTATTATATGGATGTGAGGCATAGGCTATAGATATGACTGTGCGGAGGAGGGTGGGTGTGTTGGAAATGAAATGTTTGTGGATAATATGTGGTGTCATTTGATTTGATCGTGTAAATAATGAAAGTGAAGGTTGGCCAGCAGTTAGGGAGTGTGATATCACCATGGTCGTTTAAATTGTTTATGAATGGGGCGGTGAGGGTAGAGTATGCAGTCTGTAGGGGATGAGAGGGACTGGGAAGTGACAGTTGTTTTTGTTTGCTGATGATACAGCACTAGTGGTAGATTCAAGTGTGAAACTGTAGAAGATGGTGATTGAAATTGGAAGGGCGTGTGAAAGGAGGAAGTAGAGAGCAAATGCGGGCAAAAGTATTGTTAAGTTTTACAGAGTTGAGAGAGAGAGATTATTTAGGGTGTGAGTTTGAGTGGAGAGAAATTGGAGGAAGTGGTGTGTTTTAGATACCTGGGAATGGACATGACATCAAATGGAACTATAGAAGTAAAAGTGACTCATAGGGTGGGTGAGGGTGGGTAAAGGTTCTGGGAGTACTTTAGAATGTGTGGAAAGATTATTTGGGAGGGCAAAAATGGGTATGTTTGAAGAGTCCCAACATTATTATGTGGATGCGAAGCATCGGCTATAGGTAAGACTGTGTGGAGGAAGGTGGGTGTTAGAGAATGAAATGTTTGTGAACAATTTGTGGAGTCATGTGATTTGATCAAATAAGTAATGAAATGGTAAGAGGGAGGTGTGGTAATAAAAAGAGTGTGGCTGAGAAAGGTGAAGAGGGTGTGCTGAAATGGTTTGGACATACAGAAAGAAAAGTAAGAAAAGGCTGACAGAGAGGATATATGCATCCTGGATCCTAAGACAACCTTCAACAATACTCCCATCATAAAATAAACCTAACCTTCCTTGGATATTTCAATAACCATTACTACTTTACGATTACCTTCAAGAGTGAAAGAGCTATTTAAATATTGATTTCTTTTCCCATTCCCCAGTTGAGATTTTGATAAATAAAGAAATATCCTTGTCATTACATCAAAATACTTAGCTCTTTGTTCATGAACTATATAAAAGCAACAAATGTTTGTTACCATTTTCCATGAAATCCCCTCCGACAGCAAAAAAGCAGCCGGGAATTGAGGGGGGTAAAAAACAGAATATAAAGCTAGAAATACATAAGTGAATGGAAATATCTCTTCATTTTGGCTGAAAGCATTCCTGTAGTTTTTCAGCAGAAATGAGACTGATGACCACCCCTTTATGGTTCTATTGATCACAAAATGAGTTTCGTTTTTTGGTGTACTACAAAGGCATATTTGTACCAAGTTATACTTCAATTGCCCAAAAAAATATATGAATGGCAGTCATGTAATGAAAGAATTGTTGAAAATAACGTCTCTCTTCCTGAAAATGAAACATACTAATTTTGTTTTTACAACGGCCTCAAGTAAAAATGCATTAGCTGTTCAACTTTTCCACAGTCTTATGGTAAGTTTTGTTTTTATGTTGGAGATGGCATTAAAGATAAATGATACCTCATTTTCAAAATTGTCAATAGAATTGTCATTTACATATTTACAGAGCAAAATTAAAACTCAGGAGACAAAAACAAGCCTATTAAATAACAATGCAACCAAATGCTAAACTGCAATCAAAATTTTTTTGACAAATCAATATGATGACTATAAATTCTACAACATCTGCATTCAAATAGCACTTAAACTTAGGAAGTCAGTCAAAACAATCAGAATCTTATATTTGGAATGCATAATCTTGTCTTGAAGTTAATTACACAACATCAAATAGGCAACTAAAAATAAAAAATATAGGTTTTAAAGGACGAATAAAATCTCTCTACTATACGCAGAGCCATATGAGATTCTGAGAGAGCACTTGCTCTTGTTTTACCTCCTAAATGTGGTTTATCCATGCAGATTGTACAAAAGAATTCAAACAGAAACAGAATATTGGGTCCCTTCAAGGCTGTTTGTGATAATGAAAGATATCAGAAATTCAAGAATTACTGTCATAAAAGTAAGGGGGCATAGAGATAATTCAAAGAGAAGAGCCTGCACAAAGCCAAATTAACTAAGGAGGCACAAATAATATTAGATATGGACTTGAAGCAAATTATTCATCGTCTATTCTTAAATGTATGTCTAGTACCGCTTTCAACCACTTGAATTGGTATATCATTCCTTATGTTAATGAAGCCGTTGGAGTGAATTACTTCACCTATTTGAGGAAAAACGTTTGTCCATGAGTTTGTATCAAGTGCTACAATCAAAATCAGACAAGTCAAGTCTTAAGGAGCTCGTTAGATCAAGATTATCAAAGCCTTTGATACTTTTGAATACCTGTATGAGATCATCTCTTTGAAAAGCTAAATAGATTCATCATTTTGTCTGCTCTCATAATATTTGTTTCTCATTCTGGGAGTCATCTTTGTATCGCAACAACATACTGTCTCCATTCTGGATATATCCTTTTTTAGGAGGAACATCAAAACTGAACCCAGTACTCTAGAAAAGGTTTCACCTACCTAACCTACAAATCCAGGAATCTTGTTTACACTTTTTAGTGCTTCTCTGCACTGCTTACTTGACTTTAGGTCACCATAGATTATTATGCTCAAGTCTTTTTCCTTATTTACCTATTGCACTTCAACAGAATTCATATTGTAGCTTAACGTTTAGTTTTTACAACCAACACAATACATAAATTTTGCACTAACTGATAACAAAATTCATTTGCCTCTTAAGAGCCCATTCTATCAGTTTTTCTGTTTCTTTGAAGCTTCAGATGTTGAAATTCATCTGACTTATTTCAGTTAAGTATCATCTGTGAATTTTGACATCTTACAATGCAGTACATATCATCAATAGCATTAATGTATATGAGAAAGAGAACTAGTCCCAAGACTGATCCCTGTGGCACACCACTTGTTATATCTAACCATTCTAAGACTTGACCAGTAATTACAACTCTGTTTACAGCCAGTCAACCAATTTCTTTACCACCATCAATTACATGTCACCTATCTTTTGCTGATATCCCATGATGCAGAACCTTAACAAATGCTTTTTGTAATTAAGTGCTTCACTTTCATAATACACATTGATCATATCATAAAAGGTATCAAGCAGATTATGAAGACATGAGGGATTTCATCAAAAACCGTGCTGAAAATGAATTATTGTATGGTGGTCAATATGGTGTACTGTACTGTCAAATGACTGTGTCTATATGTTTTCCAACTACAGAAATTAAGCTAACTGAAGGACATTTTCAGACCAGTGACGTATTACCTTTTTTCAAAAATGGTGTTACATATGGAAACTTTCTTTCCTCTAGAACTTTTCCTATACCAAGTGACTTATTGAAAAGAGTGGTCAAAGGCTTATCTATCTCATTTTTCACCTCTTTCCATTCTCAGGTAAAACCTACATGGTCTGCCATTTTGTTTACTTGCATTCTGTTCATTGCCAATAGAGTGTCTTCAACTTTTGTGTCAATATGTTGCAGAATGGTCAACTCTGGATTCAGGACATGATTTGTGTCTTCGATCATAAATACAGATGTAAAAAAAATTCAAGATTTTTCCCATGGCTTTACTGTCTTGAACAAGTCTCCGTTTTCCATTATTATGGTAATGACTGTCTACCTTCTAACATAACTATTACAGCTTTAAGGTTTCTTTAGCTATTTTTGGCAATTCCGTTCATACTAAAGTTTACTTTGTCATGTAAATCTCTCAGCTTCCTTCCACAAAGTAAATTTACGTAATTTGCTCTATCATGTTAGTTATTGGTTTTTCTGAGTTTCTTATGAACTGCTTCCTTAAAAAGGTACTTCTTTATTTCATCATTCCTCATTCAACCACCTTGGCTTCATTTTCAAAGACAGGCTGTTCTACTACGCAGTGGCAAATACGTTCCCTCTACTGCTTTGAAAGTTTAAATGAATTTTTCTTTTTCAAACTACATTCATATCATTTTCATTGACCTCATCGTCATTTGCCTTTCAGTAGCAATGTGATGATCATTACAATTTGCAAGACTGGAATCTGGTACTTCTTCATGACTGTCATGTTGACCAACATTCCATAGTGTTGAAAGTGACCTCAAGGCAAAATGTCGTTGGTCACTTGAATCCAAATTTTCTCCAATATCAACCTAAAGGAGTTCTTCATTTGTAGTTAGAACTAAATCTAATATGTGCTCATTGCAAGTAAGTTTCGCAATTAATTAGATTAGGGCACTATCAACCAAATTTAGGCAGAGTACGCACCCGAAGCTACTGGAAAGGGATTCCCCCAACTTAGATACTGGTATGTCAAAATCTCCTACTATGAGGCAACTGATGTATTCATAAATTTCTGTTAATTGGTTATAAAATCTTTGGTCTACCTCTTGTGTCTGTGCAAAACTAACCCTTCTGTTGTTTACTTATGAAGCTTACCTTAAATTTATATACAATGAAGTCAACATTATCAATGGCTACAACATTTTTAATTGAATCAAAATGAGCTATAACAAAAGGAAAAACACCATTGTTTATTTTATTTTCCCTTTCATAATTAACAGAGTGTACTCTTTTCATCCACCATTAAACATATATATAAAGCTAACAGATGCTTGTTCACAGGACACAAAGACTTCGATAACCCATCTAGACCTATAAAATCATGGTGCACAAGTGAGTTATGGCCTTGTGACTTCCTACCTATATTCATAGCTGACTGCTGGTGACTTTGCCTCTGGCCTGTTGATGTTTGGAATCTGGGAGTGGAGGAATAGTTTTTCAAAATGAAAACAGGAGACGGCAGGAAAAAGGAGCTTAATGAATGCTAACAGGTCTTTGCCTAGGGTAGAGATAATAACTAAACTGTTAATGGTATGAAATGTCCATCAACGCTTCTCCGATGTATGAATGGAAGAGACTATTCAAACGGCGTTAGGTGTCTTTACACATCATCTGGAGAACATAAACCAACGGGGCGAATGTTGAGGTGGGTATTGCTAAGCTGTGATGAGTCCCTGTTCCTACGGATACAAGTAAATGTCTTTTGAATCAATAACTGCTACTAGTTTGTTCTGAAAAAATTCTAATTTGAGAGATTCTAATTTCTTTGTTAATTGCTCAAAGCAAGTAAACAACACAGTGTTTGCAGAGAGGTTAAAATACAGCTAAATGATTTAACGAGAGGAAATGGGTTTAACGAGAGTTGACACTGACAATGATTTCTCGATAATAAGCAAAAGTTGATTCATAGTTGGTAACAGCTGGGACTAGCCGGATGTGGAGAATCTCAAGGAATGACACTTTATCTTTTGTATGCGTTATCAGGTAGTATATTAAACAATTTCATTTTCCATGTCTGATAAGAGAATACTGCAGCAAATCTCGAATTTTAGAGGTTTTTGAGTAGATGAAGATAAATCTTTAACCCACTTCGTTCAGACTTGTAAGTTGTGTGGGGTTACCTTTATAGCTTTGAACTTAGATAAACTTAAACTCTAGTTTTACTGGTTGGTTGATAAGGTTAAGTATAGATAAGATGTCTAGCGGTCTAATGATACTTAATAAAACGTAAATAGCCCGCCAGACGTTTTGTCTAAACTTAGATCTATCAAACAACCAGTAAGACTAGAATTTCACATTATCTAAGTTCATAGCTATAAAGCGGCCGTATTGAACTTTCTACCTTTTGTTCATATCTTTTTTACTAACCAACACTGAGGCCTTTTATATTGCCAGCAAAAGTTTTCTTGGTATCTGGCTATATGATGTGAAAGGTGTGTATATATTTCACCTCAGCTTCCACGGGGTCTCAGTGCCTGTGACCGCCTTGCCGTTCCTGCCATACCGGGATGAGGTTAAGGAGGATGTTGTCGTGCCCGGCAACAGGTCCCTAGTCAAGAGATACGCGGGTACTGACTACCATATGCTGGAGACCGTTGCCGCGGCCCTCAACTTTAGCTTTCGCGTCCTACCGTGCCGTTCCTGGTCTGAGGTGGGTCGCTGCTTCTACTTTCAATTGCCCAGTCAGCTGGGACACAGAGTAATATATATAATGAAATTTTCTAATTACTTCCCTATCGTCATCTACCTATTGCACACTAAGAAATACTCTTGACTACTCTTTCAAATTATGGAATTAGCGTCTAGTTTTGATACTTATTCCTTTTTGCAGGTTGCTTGGATGTTACAAATTTCCATGGTTAAGGTGTCTTGATTCTTGGAGTGGCGAGAAGATATATCTTTACTGCTATCTAACAGATAGATACATCATGGTTCCACACAAGCAACGTTATGTAGTATTTTAGAAAGACTTGGAATGGAACATATTGATCCACACGAATAATATAATTGTATAATTTTCATCTTAAACTACCCAATCATGGCAGACGAGTTCCAAACGAGAAAAGCAGATTCATGTTGGATTAGCAGAAACCTTAATATCAAATTCACTCCAAACGAGCCTTCTTATCAATCTTTATCTCACTGTTAAAAGAAGAGAGTTTGGATTCACTGATTTTCTGTTGTAAGAATTTCCAGTCAGATATGTGTTATGACCTCAGGGTATACGTGTGTGTGTGTGTGTGTGTGTGTGTGTGTGTTTGTGCGCAGGAGGTGGACTTGTTGGTGAAGCGAGTGTTCCTCTTAGCTCCTGTTTACCACATCCTCCTGCCCCAGCGGCAGGAAGAGTACGACTTCACCTTCACTTATGAGTACGCCTTCTTTTCCTTCGCCATGGCCAAGCCCTCGCTGCGGCCCCGGTGGCAGAACCTCTACTACCCGCTGGCCGACCAGGTGTGGGCGGCGGTACTGGCAGCACTCCTACTTGTACCATCCTTCTTGCTCATGGTACGTCACCTCCTCTAACTAGTGAAGGAAGTCATTTCCGTATTCTTCACTGTACTCAGTTGGTCGTGACCATTTAAGAAATATTCAGATTTTTTTTAAGAACAAAGAAGTTTCGAAAGGGGGAAAATTGATACATTCTCACAGTATTCTTAGAGAGTCATACTAATATTCTATGGGCGGCATGATCTTAGTAAATAAGATGGCGCAAAGATAGAAGACTTATCAGATTTATTTCAGTTCTTTGTCAGGAACTGTCAGAAATGTTTTAAGCATCTTATGTAGGAAATGAGGGAGCACCTCTTTCTTTATCTTATGTCACTTTAGTATCGATTGTTCATTTTCTAGTAGCATGATATATGTATAAGCTGTTGTTTGTAAGTAATCAAAAGGAATGTGTTGCATTTGTTCATGTATAATTTGGAGTAACTCAAAGATGTCTCTCAGATTTTCTTGAAGTTATATAATGATCATCAATAATGAAAAAAATTAGCATGTCACCTTAGGAATCAATTTGTTGCTAAACCTCCAACGAAAACCAGTGGAATAATATGCTTAACACAAGTATCACATTTTGAGTTTATTCTCTTCATGTCTTTATGTCTTCTTCATCCCTTTTTGATCAACAAGTTTGCAGAGCTTGGTGATTCGTTATATCTGTTCCGAATTCATCACCATCTCGAGTGATGTCATGCTTCCATTCCCTCATTCGGATGGAATTCTTTTTATACAAAATAAGTAAAGGTACACAAGGTGTGCCCTTAGGCATCATGTCCGCTGTCTGGTAGATTCACACAGACTGATTAAAGCCAAGCAATCGTGTCTCTCAATCTAACACACAGAGTTTTCTCTTATTCCAGATCAGTCAAGTAAGACATCAAGAGTATTCTGGGCACGGCAGGTTAGGGGCGGGAGAGGTGTTGCAGGACATGGCAGGGATGCTAGTGGGGCAGAATCTGTCACGAAGACTGCCCAGCACTAGTTCCAGCCGCCTTCTGGTGGCGGCCTGGCTGGTGTTCACCTTCATCATCGGGACGGTCTACCGCGGCAACCTCACCGCCCACCTCAGACTACCCAAGTACCCGGCTCGACCACAGACACTGCAGGAAATGGTCGATGCTATAGAGAGGTAGTATTCTATGTATAGTGTTCTGTGTATATACCACCCATGCCATAATCATATTGTGCATCCATCTTATACAGACAAAAATCAATGTAAGATATTTTCTTTCCTAAAGAGTGACAATGCCGCCATACGGAGTGGAGTTTCGTAACTTCTTTAGGCAGTCAGATTCGCTTGTATTTAAAACTCTGGCTGAGATCATGTTCACTGGATCCTCAGTCGTGGAGGGACTACAACAGGCCATCAAAAAGAAGTGAGTTGTCACCATCTCATTATTATCAAATAAAGCGAAATCATGAGACTCATAGCTTAGTCGTAATGACTATTATATAATGAAACTAATAATTTTTCACTTTTCAAACCTTGAAAATGTACAGGAAATATAAGGCAGAGTATGATTTTGAAATTGTTTTTCACGTATTGCAGTCGCTCCTGATATTCTCCACTAGATGAAGTATAAAGGCACATTTATTGTAAATGATTTATTTTTCCGTGCTCACGATTTTGTGAAAAGAGACATAATTCAGCATGAAAAACTTGAGTACAACGATCAAACTCTACAAGAAAGATTGCAAACAATCCCCATTTACTCGTATAGATTTGTCAAGTCATTCTGATCCCAAACTACTAAGTCGATAGTGTAATCATGTGTATCCGTCGGCAAGTTAAGCTTTTAGGAAGAACATTGAAATATCATAAAGATATCTTTTTGGTAGTTTTTCAGTGTATTTTTCTATAGAAAAGCAGCCTAATTGGTAAATCGAAAAAATCTGAGCAAGGCTTCAAAGTGTTTTAGGTATGAGAGCAATGCTAATTCAACGATCGACAAGTGAAATCTGAATCTTTCTTGTTTGAAGCAGATAGCTTTCGGAAAATAAAGTTAATACCGGTTCCCTGATATACTTTAACTTTATATATCATAACATCAGTATAACATCAAGTATAACATCAAGTAGCCGTAGCCAAAGATTATAAAGTCCGAGAAGAGACTGCTTTACGCAGACGCTTCATTTTGTGGCTGTGTAGCCTCATTTTGCATTTCCATCTGGCCCAGACAAGCCCACATGGGAGGCAGACGCTACCTGCAGCAGAAGGTTGCCGAGAACTTCACTGAAGAGGACGGCAGCACGAGGTTGTACTTCGGACGTGAGACGATCTTCCCTGGACCTTCAGGCTGGCCGATCCCTCACGACGCCCCTTACAAGCCTCAGATGGACTGGTGTATCATGGCTGTTGTGGAGGTGAGGTCAGTACCTCCTGGTGTAAGCTGAGTCTAATATCCAACTCTGATGTGAGGAGGTAGTCTTCTTACTGTAAAGTTTTACACTTATATCTGCTAAACGAATAAGGCAGCTGGTTGTACTGCATGATCAAGATAGGTCTATTATTTTCTATTGCCTTTCCTTATATTGTTAGTATCTTCACCTGTATAGGTATGATTCATGAGAAGATTACAGGTTACTCATTAGAACATGATTAGAATCAGCAAAGGACAAGTAGAATGGGGAGACCAAACTGGACGTGGGTGACTGGATTGAAAAATATTTTGAATAGTCGGGGCCTGAACGTGCAGGTGGGTGAAAGGCGTGCACGGGGTAGAGTGAAATGGAACGATGAGGTACACAGGAAGCGACGTGCTCTCAATGGACTGATCTAGGACATGTGAAGAGACCGAAACCATTCTTTCGATGCTCTTTCCTCTTCATGGTTACTCAAGAAATTCTATATAAACCCCTCGCCAGTGTCTTTCAGTTTATCTTAAAAGTCATTCAAGTAACCTTTAATAAGCCTCCTAAACCAACTACTTTCTCGTATTCTAAGAAGTAAGGATTGGTTTTCAAAGACACACTGTCACTGTGGTAAGTAATTACATGTCCCTGAGACAACCTTCGATGATCAGACACGAGAAGAAAAACTTTATTCTTTTGAAGACCTTACTGACAGTTTTACCTTTAGGTTTTCTGTTCTGAACAAGTCAGAATTTTCACCATCTGTCTCTTGCCATGACAGATGATGAAAGGAAAACAATCTAGATAATTTTTGCTCTCTTAACTCATGGTAATAGAAAACTAATTGTTATCATTTCAAGAAGTCGAAGGAGGACTTGAGATCATGTAGTCATTAGATTTTGTCATGTTCTCCACTTTTTCAAGCCATTTCTCACATCCAGGCTGGACTGTACGAGAAGTGGAGCACCGACATGCTGAGCCAAACCCGTCGGGTGAGCCAACGGAGGCAGCGGGAATACCTGGCTCAGCTGCAACAGCAGCAACAGCAGCAGCGGGGAACGGGGCAAGGTTCTGGCAGCAGCATCATGGCCCTCACCCTCACACACATGCAGGGACCTCTGTTGCTCCTTATCCTGGGACTCTTCCTCGCTGGAATCACCTTCGTTATGGGGATCCTTACAAGATCCTGTCTTGCATATAAATGAAACTCGACTCGTCTCCGTCACACGTCGGCTAAACTCAATGGCCCCTAACGCTGTAAGATTACACGAAATTTTCTCAGTGTAGAGAAAAAGAGAGAATTTTGAACATCAATATGATATTTATCTAAGGGGAACGTATTCAGAATAACCAAATGTATTTCTAGTTTAGGAACATGAGCTGGCATTTGTCCCTGTCTGTAGTATTATGAAAAAAAAAAGATTGACAATAAATTTATATCAATGTTTTCCCGTAAACCTTCTCATGAATCCTGTCATATCATCCGGTATCTTCCCTGTATCACTAAGGATTTGAACCTATTCCTCTTCACATCCATACTACACAGTTGACACTACCATCCTCTTAAACATTCTAGTCTTCCAATGTATGTTTTACTTTCCACCATTCTATCTACTTTTAAGTCTTGTCTAATTTTCGCTCTCTTTATTTCACTGACCACATAATCAAACTTAAGCATTACATAAGTATCACATAATCACCTTCATGCAATGTTGTGCATGACACACTATTCTCAAAATCCATGTCAGAATGTGTGAGGATGAGATCTGGTGCTGATGATGATTGCATTAGTTCTTCATATCTTAGCACGTTCACTGACACGCTGGTGTAAATATTATTCTTGTACACTCTGAAGGAACTTATGTCTTCATGAGTCTGTCACCACAAGAGTCCAACTTCTACTCCCCAAGTCTGTCTCTTTGTACCTGAAATTCCCCGATAACGATGCTCTACCTTCTCCATAGAGGGAAGGTGTTATCACTTCATGTACCATCTTGATCGTTCCTTCAGTGTTATTGTGGATCTGCATATCCTTGTAATTCCATTGTTTCTCCCCTCTTGTATTTTGTTTGTTTGAGTGTTTCTTTGCGTTTGATTATTATTTGCGTGATACGGGGCGAGAGTTTTACACTCGTGTGTTGTTAACCTTGTATATAGGTAAAACTTCTTTACTTCAGTGTGTTGATACGTACACACACACACACACACACATACACACACACACCAAGTTAGGACGTGTGTGTGTGTGTATGTGTGTGTGTGTGTGTGTGGGTGTGTGTGTGTGTGTGTGTGCGTGTTTGTGTATGGGTGTGTCTGTGTGTGTGTGTGTGTGTGTGTGTGTGTGCAGCTATGTTTGCGTGTACATATGTACATACTTATAACTTATTATGTCCCACAATCGTTTCGAGCAGCGGTGATGGAGTCAGGCACAGGAAGTTCCTCCTTTTCCACTGTGGTCTTTACCCGACATCCTCCGCATCCTTCTCTTTCCTCTTCCATCCCAGACTTGACAAGACACTCTCTGTCAAAACAACAGTTCATCCTTCCTTAATTCTGTTTTGTTGTTCAACCATCCTCAGCTTCTGAGGCACCTTAATTTTCCTCAGATCTATGATTTATTTTCTTTTATCAGTGTGATTATCGTGCGAATATCTAAACAAAAATAATTCCAGAGCAGAAGATTCCGCGGGTGAGAGACCTAATACCTGGTGAGCATCTTACAGGCGTGTTGGCCTCAACACACCCCTGGGTCAGGGGTCTGATATTCCGCATGCGAAGGGTTTGATAACCTCCGGGTGAGGGATTTAATACTCTCTAGGCGTCATCCTAAGAGAGTGAAGGGATGGAATCCCGAGTCCTGGGGATCATCCTGTGGGAGTGAAGGGTTTGACACCCTTTGGGAGAGACCCGATACACCCTTGGTGTCACACTAGAGGATTGAAAGGACTGATACCCTCTAGGTTAGTGGCCTACTACGCCCTGGGTATCACGCTACAGGGGTGAAGGGACTGACAGCCTCTGAGTTAGTGGCCTGAGACCAGTAGGCGTCACCCTCCGGTTCACGTGATATACCCACACGTAACGCCTCTCACACCGAGAAGCCTCACAGGCCACTGCGGACCGTTCGTGTTGGTAAAGGAGCACTCAAGAGTACGGCGATAAAATGAATTTTATTTTTGTGATACTTTGCCCTGTTTATGTAATTGTATCATTTCATCCACAATCAATATGTTTGGTGCCAGTTCATCTTCTGCCATTTTGTTACAGTATCCATTGGGGGTTAGATGTGTCATGGTAGCTTGCAGCACTAATAAGTTGCGCAGGATAGCACAAACCTGCACTGATGGGTCACCATAACTTACTGTGCTCAGAGATTGTACGGTGTAGATCAAAACTGTCTACGAAATTATCCTGAAAATATTGCTTCCCTCTTACTTCCAGATGAAGGTTGAATCCAGGTAGATGTTGCAGCTGTCTGCCTCTGATACATACCACGATCTAGCGTCGTGGTGTGTGGTAGTATACTCTCGTCACACTGACATCACTGGGTCCAGCAGCAGATATTTTATTTCACTGGATCAAATGAAGGAAAAGGGGTGAGCAGTAGCAGCAATTCATTTATCATTGTTGTGTGTAACTCGTGCAGAACACTGAAATAGTGTTTGTAGCAGAGAGGTAAAGCGGACGTCTGTATACAAGTTGCTTCTCCCTTTTTGATGACCTGTATCTAAGATTTTTTTTTTTTTTTTTTTTTTTTTTAGCTTAGAC